>JAANBB010000245.1:0-59143 GCA_014621425.1 Cylindrodendrum hubeiense | reverse complement strand
TACAAGCCCGACACCGCCCGCCGCCTCGACTGGAACCTCAAGGTCCAGGACCGCCAGGGCACCGTCGCCAAGGAGCTGGGTGTCTACAACGGCAAGAGCTCCAAGGCCTGGGATGACGAGCTCCGCGTCGGCGACGAGCTCAGCAACCAGGAGAGCATCGTCAAGGCCCTCCTCAAGGACGCCGAGGCCCGTGTCAGCGACGACGCCGAGGTCATCAACGCCGAGGACGTCGTCCCCATCGAACCCCCCGTCAGCCGTGTCACCGAGGCCGACAACAAGGGCGACGTGCGCAGGTTGGACCGTCAGCTTGACCGCACGCTGTATCTGGTTGTCAAGAGCGAGGATGGCTGGGTCTTCCCTGCCGATGTGATCCCCAAGGATCAGAACCTGCATCAGGTGAGTTTCGCATAAACCTTGGAACAAGTCATCTGGACGAATATACCTGCTAACACGACGCCAGTCCGCCAAGCGAACTCTTGATGAGGCTGCCGGTGTCAACATGAACACCTGGGTCGTTGGCCGTGTTCCCGTCGCCCACGTCGTCACCCAGCCCGTCATCAAGGACGACGGCACCGTCGAGAAGAAGGGCCAGAAGACCTTCTTCCTCAAGGGCCGGATCATGGCCGGCCAGGCTGACCTTGGCGGCAACCGCTTCGGCTACTCCGACTTCAAGTGGCTGACCCGTGAGGAGCTCGAGAAGGAGCTGACTCCTGAGTACTTCCACAGCGTTCGCAACATGATGGCAGACAGGTAGAAAAACTAGAGCAGCATTTGGGTGCTGCGTGTACAATTACTGTGTATACTTGCTGTACAGAATTCCACGGCTCTTACGGGCCCCGGTTCCTCTATCACACGTGATGCCATCCTGCTTTTTAATCCCCCCTATTATGTAGATGTCTGTGAATGACCCACCTGTATCTGGTTGAGGACATCCTCCCAAAGATTGCTGGACGGGGACGGTGGTTTCTGTCACCCTCAGTTTTCTTATTGTTGATAGGAAACCATGGGGAGGACTATTGCAGTCATGTAGCCTAGATCAAATTAGCGATTGCCCAAGACGCTCATGATAAACCGTCTTCTTACTTTCAGAGCCAGCCTCGTATCCAAAGAGAGCCTCATAGCATCCATCGACAGCGGGGTTGGATTTTGCGATATCATAACTCCATCCCAGCACCGTCATGACAGGGAGGAACCACTGGCGTCTCATATCTCCGTACATTTTGTGGATCTCAATCTCGCGAACGTCCGGGTCGAGGAACCCAGTGAGCAGTTTGTCTTGATGACACAGGGAAATGGGGGGTTTATAGATGTGGTGCTGAAAAGCGGTCATGGTATGAGGAAACGACCCGGAAATCATGATGTATAAAACCCTCACATCAACCAGGGCATTGTGCACCACGAGCGTCGGTTAGTTACTTTCTCCCATATGGGATGCTTCAAAAGCTGGCCGACAACACTCTATTGCCAGTTGTCTAGGTTATGCTCCAAGGCTTTTTGTGTGTTAGGACAATGAGGCTGTAGACGAAGAGGAAGCCCGAATTCTACCATTTCGACGAGCTTCTTAAATCCAAGTAAAATAAAAATTGTTAAAAGACTGATCAATAAGAACAGATTTAGTTTATTGTATCTTTTTATTGTTAGGAGATGATGCAGTTTGTCATTGCTGGGATTCATAACGTTTCTTCTGCACGTAAACCGCAATTGGTGTGCGTGCGAATAGCAATACTCCTCACCCTCGTACTTCATTAAATTCACCATACACATCAGGCAAGACGATAGATTGTCAATCTCACACAAGTTGCGAATTCCAACACCATGATAATTACTGGCCTGTTGATACAAATAGGTATTCATCGCATCACGACGCGGCGCGGAGCAATGTCATCTCCATCCTACGTCTACCAGAACAAGATAGCACCCAGAAACATTCGTTAACCGCATAAATCGTCGCAACCCCAACGCCAGTTCTCCGTCCGCAGTGCTACCTACAACCCAGATTACATCCCAGACCGGCCAACGCTCGTGACGAGCACTAGGCCGGCTTCGCTTGGCCTTCAACGAAGTTCAGCGCGTCCTCGGTGCTGACACAGTTGATCGAACTGGTCTTGTTGCGGAAAGTCACGCCGTAGCACTTGTCTGCAACATGGACGATCTCCGGTCGGAAAGTGGTGCAGATGAACTGCGTTCCGATCTCATTGGAGATGGAGTCGAGGAGGGCGGCGACTGCTGTTCGGTACTGGGCATCCAAGTTGGCGTCCACCTCGTCGAAGATGACCATGGGACTGCTCTCGGTCTGCTGGAGTGCGAAGATTAGGCACAGAGCGCACAAACCTATAATTGTTAGCGGCGTTGTATCGACGGGTTGAAGCATCAGACTCACTCTTTTGACCACCACTGAGCTGCTGGATCTTTTGCTGCTCGTCCAGGTGCTTGGAGTTGAAGGAAACGCTGATTCCCACGCCAATGTAGTTCTCGACGCTTCCACGAGCCTCCTCGTCCGACTCCTCCGGCTCTTGTCGACGGTCGGCCCTTCGCTGAATAACAAGGCGACCGTGGCCAGCTGGTACCAGCTTTGCGAAGATGCTGGCGAACTCTTTCGAGACTTGTTTGAAGGTACGCTCAATCGCCTCGTCCTTGCGGCGATCCAGATGCTCAACAAGCTCTTCGATGGAACTTTGAGAGGCATCGAGCTCCTTGCGTCGCTTCATCAAATGATCTTGTTGAGTAGTAAAGTTGTTATACTGCTCAAACGCTTTCTTGTTGACGTGCTTGTACTTCTTCAACGCCTCATTCACCCGTTTCAGCTTTGACGTAATCTGCAAATATAGTTAGTTCGCCGAGTTCTCAAAGTATTTCAAGTACCACTTACCGTCTTAGCTTCCATGTTTTCATACTTGTCAAACGCCTCTTCGGGGAGAACACCCAAGTCTCGGATGTTTTTCGCGCACTCCGCCGCTTGTGTCGTCAGGAGAGCTTTTCGTCGCAGACTCTTGTCCATCCTCTTCTGTTGCTTTTCAATTCTGGCTGAGACATCTTGCTGGGTCTGCTCTCGGTCGGTCTTCTCTGTACCCATCTTCTCCAACCGAAGTAGTACGTCGTCCATCTTGGCCTCGGTCTCCTGAAGATTGGCCTCGACTGTTTTGAGCACACTTTGAGCCTTCTTGAGTTCTCTTTGAGTCTCCTTCAGGCCGCCCGCGGAAGAACCTGACGCAGAATTCTCGAACGCTTGGCTGTTGAGCTGGTCCAGCTTCATTTGCAAGTTCTGTCGCAGATCAACTTCAAGGAGCTGTTTCCGTCGCTCTAGTTCTCGGCGAGCTTTGCTGATGTCGTTCCATTGCTTCTGCAGCTCTTGAGCATTGCCACTGAGTTCCTCTAGCTGTCTCTCCTCAGGTGGTGTCAGGCTCTTCTTAAAGTCAGTACCAACTTCGGCTTCGTGAGCGGCAACTTCTTCCATGAATCCGTTCATGTTCTTCTCAACAGCGTCTCGGCGCTTAATCGCAGAGTCAAAGTGGGTTCGTTCATTCTCGAGGTGCGCCGACTTGTTCCGTAGTTCATGCTTCAGCGGCTCGAACCCGTCATCGGCCTGACGCAGTCTTTGCTCGAATTTCTGAACTTCAGACATCGCCGCAGTAATCTCTTGATCCTTGAACTCTACTTGTCTGCGGATCTCCCGCGACTGAGCAATGAGCTCCTCATATTCCTCTCGCCACTTGTTGACCGCCTGGACAGCTTCGAGACGCGATTTGCGAGGATCAATATATCCACCGGTCATCGCACCCCTCTTGTTGGTAGTGTCACCCTCCGCCGTGATACCATCCACGCCGTGGCTCCTGGCATATTGACCTGCTACGGTCAAGTTAGGGCATACGACTACCTTGCCAAACACCTGCAGGAAAGCCTTTTCGAACTTGGAGTCATAGGAAATCTTGCTCAAAAGGGGTACCGCATCATTTGACCTCGGAAGATTCATCTTTCGGGGACGCAGCTGGGCGAGCGGCATAAATGTTACTCTGCCTCCACGCTGCCTGAACAGTGTGTCCGCGAGGTAAGTGGCGGTTTCTGCGTTGTCAACAACATAGTGGAAGAGGCTTGCGCCAGCAATCTGCTCAACAGGAAGTCGGTAGGCATCGCTGACTTGGAGGAGCTCGGCCAGAGTGCCATAGGCACCTGGGATATCGCGGTCTTGCTTCAGGCGTCGAATAGTGGCCAAACCGCGAGCAGTAGCTCCATCCATGGTGTGAGAAAGTTCGCGCTCCGCATTATCTTTCTCTTGGCGAGCATTGGAGATGACGGAGCTCAGCTTGTCATCCTCGCGTCGGACAACCTTTCGCTCGTCGTTCAGTCTGTCCAGAGTGTCGCGCGCCTTGGTTGCGTCGTCCGCAAGAACTGCCCTTTCACCGCTCCAGTTGGCCAGACGTGATCGCAAATCAGTCACTTCCTGCTCGGTTTGACCAATGGATTGCAGGACTCTGGCCACCTCCTCATCGGCATCAATCTTGTTAGCCTTCTGAGTGCTGAGGGTCATTTCAAGCTCATTGATTTCCTGTCGCAACCATGCGTCTCGTTCACTCTTGTTTTTGAACCTCGAGCCACGGCTCTGCTTAGCGAAGAGACGCGCCCTCGTTGCCTCGACAGTGTCTAGCTGCCGCCTGATTTCGTCTTCAGACGTCTTTCTCTGGTTGTATTGGGGCAGGATGGAGGAGAGCTCATTCTCTTTCGCGGCAATGTCGGTCTGGACGGACTCCAAGTCGGCAACGTGCTGTGCTCGGGCCTGCTCTTGGGCGGACTGCCCCTCCTTCAAGTTCTTTGCTTTCATCTCAACCTTGGCTAAGCTCTTTGCACCATCGCGACGGTCTTCCTCGAGTTGTCTTCGGTCAATTTGCAGGAGCTCCATCTCCCTTTGGAGTTTGTGGATCTCGGCATCGAGTCTGGAAATGGCCTTTTCGCCATCCAGAAACTCCTGTCGGCTGGTATCGGATGTGTCGAGACCGTCCTGTCGGGCGTTATCGACATCTTCGAGGGCCGACTGAACAGTGACCTGCTCCCGATGATGATAGGCGTACTCGAGGCATCGCCTTTCTCGGTCCTTGTCCTGGAAACCTCGGAGCTCTTCTTTTTCCTCCTCTAGCTCGCTCAGCCTTTCCTTGATGTACTCCAAGAGCTCGTCGATCTTTTCTCGCTTGTTGTTCGTCTCGTTCATGATTTTGAGCGACTCGGCACGGCGCTGTTCGTAGACCTGAGTTCCCGCAACCTCCTTCAGCAAGTTCAATCGCTCAGACTCCTTCATGTTGGTCAGGGCAGTGACTCGGCCCTGGGGCACGATGTAGTAGGGGTTTGATCGCGAGAAACCCGCGGCTTCGAGGAGGTTCATAACGTCGGTCTTGGTGACGACTTTGCGATCGACGGAATACTCGTCCTTCTTGAGACCAATGGTACGGCGCAGGACGAGCTCCTTGTTTCCAGTGAGGAATCGATCATCGCTATTGTCGAAGATGATCTCGACGTATGCGGACATGACGGCGGAGCCTGAGCCTTCGTGGAGAAGACCCTGGCGCTCCTCGCGGCTCATCTGGGTATAGGCATCGCTGAGGACGAAGCGGATGGCCGCGAAGAAGTTGCTCTTTCCGGAGCCATTGCGGCCGACGATGACATTGGTTTTGGAGGAGAAGGGCTCAATGACGGTCTGTTCCTTGTAGCTGTGAGGGGTGTCAGCGTCGGCTATGCGCACGCGCGAGGGGACGCAATAGAGGAACGGGGACGGGAACTGCATCGTACCTCTTGAAGCCCTGGATGATGATCTGCTTGATGTACATGATGAGCTGCGCCGGCGCTTGTTGCGCAACATATGAGGGTGAAAGAGCTTGTCTGCGAGACACGGCACAGTCCCGGCGCTGACAGTGGTTTTTTTGCGCTTGGGATGCGAACTGATGCGATTCGACGCGTCGGCTCTGAGCGCCGCGATCAAGAGTGGGCTTTCGCGTAATGGCGGTTGCGACGTGGGTTTCTGCCTTGGAGATCAGGCGTCGAGGCTTCGAGACGGATGGGTTTTGCTCAGCCACCCCGCCACTCTGCCACTCTGCCACTCGCAGGTGGCCCGTGCCTGGCTGTCGAAAGCTTGGCCTTAGTTGTTGCACCCCTGCTGGCGATCAGAAAACAGCAGCATGCCACGGCCAACAAGCTGCAAATATGAAGCTCTGAAGCTCTGAAGCTGTCCCAGGAGGCTTGATCTTCGGTCATCACTGCGGGGTGGTATGTCGGTCAATTTCTGGCTACTACTCCCACAGAACCCGCTGTACGGAGTTGAGAGAACGACTATGTAACGAATGGTGGCGTGATGCCCACATCCTATTCGGTGCTAAGCATCGGAAGGCGGACAGCCACTTCAGTCCTTGTGCATCAATCTCAGCCAGGAAGAATCAAGCCACTGACACGGTACAGTCTACGGAAGCTAAAAGAAGACAAGGTGCAGGATAGCGGCCACGGCAGGAAGTGGATTGTTGTCTTGAAAGCAGAATGCCTCCGCTCGGGGTATTCACATGCTGCCATGTGGGTTCGGAATGGGTTATGGAGATGGGAAACCAAGGTGAAAGGGGAGCAGCGGCAATGGCGTTTTCTCATCTCTCCCCCGGATTGGTGAGCGTTCCGGGACCAGTCATTGTAGTCGCGCAGAGGCCCAGAACTGCACCATTTCGTCCTTGCATCGATCGACCCACCCGGCATGTTCCACTTGGGAATGTGCGGAGTGGGCAGAGTGGGTGAAGCATTTAGAAGGGCGTGCTACGAATGCTTGCTCCCGGCCTGACCTGAAGCTGCCGTGAATGGAGCGACACGTTGCAGGTTGCCCACCGGGGGCCAGCCCGTCTAGACCCGTCCGGGAGTCTGGAGATATAATGTGCCGCTCTATGATAGTGGGTGTGTCGCGTGAGTGAGGGTTTGTCGAATCACGGTCGATCAAATGCGTGCTTGACATGTGTTTCTTCCCGAGATGGTGGGGTCGTGGTAAGGCGGCGATCAGCCAAGGCAGTGGTCGAGATGCGGTGATTCAAGGCAGATGGCAAGGCCGTCGATACCGTGGGTACAATCAGGCACTCTCGTACACGCAAGGCTATGACATGATGCGCGTGCGCCGTCTTGCCCTCCAGCATGGCCCTACGCAGGGAGGCTAGTTGTGCAGAGAAACAAGCAGGCAACTGAGTTTTTGCGCTTTATGACGAATGTTGAGACTTGACGGGAGGGACGGGAACGCTCTGGCCCAACGTAACCACGGCGATACCGACGACAGAGATTCGCTAGAGAATCGATCTGCTTGGCGCAAGTCAAAATCACTCTCGCAGAAAGGTGGTGGGTGTGTTCTGGGCGCTATTCGTGAGTGGGCGATTGTTGTAATCGGGGACTTTAGGGTAGCGTTTGAGGCTCGAGATGCATCTGGATCAAGGTACTTTCGCAAACAGGCAGCGGGCTGGCGGTACCACTGGTATGGGTCAGCTTGGTGCTTGAAAAGGCACCAGAGAGTGCAAGGCAGCGGGACGGCGGCCAATCAGGGGGACTGCAGAAGAAAAAAAGGGCTGTCGGGATGCTGGCCTCGTCGTCAGGGTCCCGTCTAGTCCCGTCGAGTCCCAATCCCATCTGAGCATCGAGTGACGCGCGGGGTCCACTCTGAGGCTGGTGGGTGGGTGTCAAGGCCTCGTCAAGCCCCCCAGCCGAGCGAGTTGGGAGTGACTGGCGCCGGTCAAGCCCCAGCTCAAGCCCCAGCTCAAGCCCCAGTGGGGTGCGGAGTGGGCCCTCTGAGAGGGAACAGGCCAGCCAGCAGGGGCCCCGGAAATGGCGCTAGCAAAGCAAGAGGGAAATTAGGCGAGCGCAGCGAGGGAAACCGTTGGCCTGCTGGCAAAGCCGCGCCGCGTGTATAAAAATACAGCATACACATATAGAATGTCCGGCCTGCCCTCCACCCCGATTTTCCCAGCTGGCCACCGGGACCGCAGCAGCTCCAGCGACCAAGCTCCAGCACCACCACAGCTCCAACGCACCCAACCGACCAACCAACCAACACCAAATCAATCACCCCAGCGCCGGCTGCCGCGGACCCGAATCCCGCCGCTGTCCACTTTTTCCTTTTGCATTTTATTGCCTATCGTCTTCGAAGCCGTTTGCTAGAACAGGCTCGTGCCCCCCAGCCACCAGCACTGCACTTACACACTGCGCTGCGCTGCACCGCTACACTGCTCCCGTGCTGCATCCACACTGCACCTGAGGCATCCACAGCCGCCAACTATCGCAAACCGGCCCAAACCACCCAAACCACCCGCCAACTTCCGCAACCGGGCCAACCGGGGCGGATCCAGGACACAACGTCACCAACCGAAACAATACCCATCCATCCCGCATCGCCTCTGGGATCGCATTGCACCGCAACACCCTGCTCCTCATATAATTTTATCCCGCCTCCGTCGTCCGCTTCACCCGTCGATCTCGCCGCATGCACCTCAGACGGTAGCCAATCTTGCTATTGCTGGACCTGCCGAACTGGGCCGGGGACTCACCAGTCAGTGCTTCTTTAGCCTAGGCGCACGACACCCTGTCCCTGGGGGCTCTACTACGCTGCAACAGCACGTTCCAACTCAGGTAAGTCACCTCGGCGCCCTTGCGCGTGTCAGCCGATTTTTTCTTCCTTCTTTCCCGTCATCCTGCTCCTTCAATCCCGATCCCTCTTCCCCACACTTGCCCGGTCGACGTTGCGTCATATGTGGTTATTGTCCTCTGTCCTTTCAAGCATCCATGTCTTCATGGCAGTGGCTTTTCATCGCCCTTGACGTTCCCCTGAATCCCTTGCACTACCAATCGGAAGCACACTCCGTCTGCCGTCCGAGATACATCCTTCCTGGTCGGATGCATGCATCTCCATCCCAGCGCCCCACTCCATCCGTCGCGTCGCGCTACACGGTCCCGCGCCGCCGGGTACTAAATGACTGGCCTCGGTGCTTCCTTAAATCCCCATTTCTGCAACCCTGCGGCTACTAACATCCCAACCACAGAGATCGAAATGTCATGAATGCCGACCCTATTGACGCACTCACCTCCAAGACAAAATGGCATCAAGGTAAGCTTCCACCCCTGTCACCCTCCTCTGCAACTAAGCTAATCATCGTCATAGACTCGACAGACTAGTCACGTGAGTACTTACTCCCACCCATCCCTGTGTAGGATCGCTGGCAATTGTCTTCACTTGCTTGTTAAGTCTTTTTGCCACGCGTGAACCTTTGCACTACAAAAACCGTCATCACCTCTTCATCCCTGCACCACTTGCTAACCAAATTTAGGATCCTCGAGACGGGGAGTACGAGACTAATTCGAGATACTGCCGTCAACCAACTGGCCGATTGGCAAAAACAACACCCAGATGAATTATTTAACCTCCTCTCCCGCGTTGTTCCATACTTGCGCCACAAAGATTGGGAGACAAGGAGGACAGCTGCGGCGGCAATTGGCAAAATTGTAGACAATGCCCCTATACACGACCCCAACGCCGACGATGCTCCCAGTGAACCTAAAAAGGAGGAGCCTAAACAAGAGGAGCCTAAACAAGAGGAGCCTGCCGGCGAGAATGGCCACATTAAGAAGGAAGAGGAGGAGGACAAGGACTCGACTTTACCCGACGATGACTTCTTTAAGCTAGAATCGCTCGACGTTGAGATGATTCTCACGTATGGTCGAGAGCTGTTACGTGGTGGCGGAATCGAGTACAGTCTCTCATCGCTGGACCCCCAAGCCCGGTTGGCGCACCAGAAAAAGACGCTCGTCGGGCGATTGGGTCTCCTTGGGAGGAAGTTTGAGGACGAGGAGATGCCGTTTTCCGGTAGCGAAGCCCCTCACACCGCCTCCCTGGATGCTGGCAACAGCAACGGCAACAGTGTAAGCCGTGCCGATGCCGCCGGGCAGAGCCAACCATCAGAAGGGTCCCAGCTGAGTTCAAGACAACTTAATGTTTTGAAGCGAAAACGGAAGCGAGAGGCCATGAAGGCGTCCCAGGGCAAAGCTAGTTTCGGTGATCTTTCTGTCAGACGATCATTAACCTCGGGATCCGATAACCTTGGCGGCGATGACGCTCAAATGGCCGACGGGGAGGCCAAGAAGAACGGGAAAGTGAGCGAATACTTCAACCTTGAGCGACCAGCCGACATCGACGAGGACACCAAAGTCGTCAGCGAATTCAAGGGCCCCGTCATGTCCATCAAGTCGGAACTAGAGGCCGAGGATACCATGGAGGGCTCAGACTGGCCCTACGAACGTCTTTGTGATTTCCTCAAGGTGGATTTATTCGATCCCTCTTGGGAAACACGCCACGGAGCTGCGATGAGCTTGCGTGAAGTAATACGTGTTCATGGTGGAAGTGCTGGAAGAAGACATGCGAAAACTAGAGACGAAAATGATGCTCTTAATCGGAAATGGCTCGATGACATGGCTTGCCGCCTCTGCTGCGTCCTCATGCTCGATCGCTTTACCGATTACAGCTCCGACACTTCAGTGGCACCGATCAGGGAGACGATCGGACAATCGCTGGGCTCCGTTCTCAAGCATCTCCCCTCAGTATCGGTCTACAGCACCTACCAAATTCTATACCGCATGGTTATGCAGGACGACCTCAAACTTGATCGACCAGTCTGGGCTGTCTGTCATGGCGGTATGGTAGGCCTGAGATACGTCGTGGCAGTCCGAAAAGACTTGCTACTCAAGGACGGCGACATGATTGACGGCGTCATCCGAGCTGTCATGAAGGGCCTCGGCGATATGGACGATGATGTTCGCTCAGTCAGTGCCGCCACCCTGATCCCGATGGCTAAGGAGTTTGTCATGATGCGCCCAGGAAAGCTGGATGGTCTTGTCAACATCATCTGGGAGAGTCTCTCGAACCTCGGCGATGATCTGAGCGCAAGTACTGGCCGAATCATGGATTTGCTTGCTACTCTTTGCAGCTTCCCTGAGGTGTTGGAGGCCATGAAGACATCCGCAGCTCAGGATGAGGAGCGATCATTCACTCTCCTGGTGCCCCGCCTCTACCCCTTCCTGCGCCACACTATCACATCGGTTCGCCTGGCCGTTTTGAAGGCCCTCCTGACGTTTGCCAACCTTGGCGATGACACATCCCAGGGCTGGCTTAACGGTAGGATCTTGAGGTTGATCTTCCAAAACATTCTGGTCGAGAGGGATAAGGAGGCCCTTGGCATGTCTATGGACTTGTGGGCCGCCTTGGTCGGCAGTCTGGCCAAGAACCCTGCTGTTCTTGCCGACGAGTTCGCCGCGCACATAGATCCGATGATGCAACTTACGCTGCACCCCATTGGAGTCTCGCGCAACCCTATTCCCATGAATGCTACCCTCTTCCAGAAGCCATCAGGCGGTACTTATACTATGCCAGGCGTTATTCAACAGGTCCCCAGAAAGCTTTCCTCGCCTGATGGTTCTGACCGAGCACCAAAGCGCCGACGAAAATCGACCAAGGTTGATGACGTGCCTACTAGCAGCTTGACCCACGATGTCGATGGTCATATGATGCAAGGCGACGTCGATCTCGTTGGCATGGATGTGCTGATCCGATCCCGAGTGTCAGCGGCCAAGGCAATGGGTCTGGTCATGTCTGCTGTTCCTGCACCGAGCCTCGATGACTACGATGCGCTACTAGTACCCGGACTCTCATCTGCCTTCTCATCAACTCAACTCACAGCTTGTGCTATTATCGATGAGTACGCAAAGAATTGTCAGACTCCCGATGACTCTTCCCGGTATATCGATAATCTGCAGCGTATGGTAGAGTCGGAACGCCCGGCAGCGTACAGGGATCTGGTCAATTTTATCCAGCGAGTCCGAACGCAATGTCAGCAACTGATCCACTTCTTCCGCGACCATGGCAAGGTGTCCCACAGCAAACTGCCGACCCTTCCTGTCGTGGTTCAAGGAGAGGCCGAGGCCGGCCCTAGCGCCTTCTCTATCGCCACTGCTGAGAAATGCGTTGGCGATGACTACGAGAAGCTGAAGAAGGCCATGTCTCCAGGCCAGCGTCTTATTGCCAGCCAGCAACTTGCCGAGGCTCGCGATGTGACAGTCCTGGCTATCGAGGAGGCCAAGACCGTCAAGGCGGCCCGAGATGTTAGAATCAAGGCAGCTGCAGCTTGCGCTATGGTTGCTATGAACATCCTGCCCAAGAAGCCTAGCCCGCTGATTAAGGGCATCATGGATTCCGTCAAAACAGAAGAGAGCCAATTGCTGCAAATCCGATCAGCTGACACCATCGCCAGACTTGTTCAGTTGTTTACCAACAAGGGCCGAAGAGGCCCGGCTGACAAGGTTGTTTCAAACCTGGTCAAATTCTCCTGCGTCGAGGTCGCAGAGACACCGGAGTTCCCTGTCCACGCCAGTAAGACTGACTGCGTTCTCTCGATGCAAAAGGAAGAAGATAGAGTCGACCACCCCGACGCTGCCAAATGGGCCAGAGAGGCTAAGGCAGCTCGCATCACCAGGCGCGGTGCTAAGGAGGCGCTCGAGATTCTCTCAAGAACCTACGGCGCCAAACTACTGGAAACGGTGCCTAGCTTGCGAACCTTCATGGAAGCACCTCTTATCAAGGCATTCTCTGACAGCCTTCCTGACGAGGCCAAGGATCCCGAACAGAACTTTGGACAGGAGATTGTCGATGCTTTGTCTGTTATTAGGACTATGACACCAACTCTCGACCCGGCTCTGCACTCCTTCGTGATGGAGGTAATGCCTCTCGTCATAAAAGCCCTGCACTCAGAACTTTCCGTCTTCCGGTACATGGCGGCCAAGTGCATGGCTACTATCTGCAGTGTTATCACGGTGGATGGTATGACTGCACTTGTTGAGAAGGTCCTGCCATCAATCAACAACCCCATCGACCTCAGCTTCCGCCAAGGTGCCATTGAGGCCATCTACCACCTGATCGCTGTCATGGGTGATTCCATCCTGCCATACGTCATCTTCCTCATCGTGCCCGTCCTGGGACGAATGAGCGATTCAGACAACGAGATCCGTCTCATTGCTACAACATCCTTTGCTACACTCGTGAAGCTTGTGCCTCTCGAAGCCGGCATTCCCGACCCACCTGGACTTTCCGAGGAGATGTTCAAGGGCAGAGATCGCGAAAGAACCTTCATCGCCCAGTTGCTAGATCCCAAGAAGGTGGAGGCATTCCAGATCCCTGTGGCTATCAAGGCCGAATTGCGGTCATACCAGCAAGAAGGTGTCAACTGGCTCAACTTCTTGAACAAATATCATCTACACGGCATCCTCTGTGATGACATGGGTCTAGGAAAGACTCTGCAGACTCTCTGTATCGTGGCCAGTGATCACCATCAACGTGCCGAGGAATACGCCAAGACCCAGTCTGCCGATGTGAGAAGGTTACCGTCGCTTATTGTCTGCCCACCGACGCTCTCTGGGCATTGGCAACAAGAAATCAAGACCTACGCACCGTTCCTAAGTGTGACCGCATACGTGGGGCCACCAGTCGAGCGAAAGGTGATGAGAGATAAACTGGGAGAAACCGACATTATCATCACCTCTTACGATGTGTGCCGCAATGATTCCGACATCCTGGACAAGCACAACTGGAACTACGTCGTGTTGGACGAAGGCCATTTGATCAAGAACCCCAAGGCCAAGATTACGCAGGCGGTTAAGAGACTGGCTAGCAACCATCGTCTCATTCTCACCGGCACGCCTATTCAGAACAACGTTCTTGAGTTGTGGTCCCTGTTCGACTTCCTCATGCCCGGCTTCTTGGGTGCGGAGAAGGTCTTCTTGGATCGGTTTGCTAAGCCAATCGCGGCGAGTCGATTCAGCAAGGCGTCATCAAAAGAACAGGAAGCTGGTGCGCTTGCTATCGAGGCCCTCCACAAGCAGGTTCTTCCCTTCTTGCTGCGTCGTCTCAAGGAGGAGGTGCTGGACGACCTTCCGCCCAAGATCCTGCAAAACTACTACTGCGATCTGAGTGACCTGCAAAAGAAGCTCTTTGAGGACTTTACCAAGAAGCAGGGCAAGAAGATCCAGGCAGAGGCTGGCCGGGAGGACAAGGAATCCAAACAGCATATTTTCCAAGCTCTGCAATACATGCGCAAGCTGTGCAACTCTCCTGCCATGGTTATGAAGCCTGGAAACACCCTTTATGAGGACACTCAGAGGATTCTCCAGAAGCAAGGCACATCCATTGATGACCCTAAACACGCACCAAAACTGACCGCTCTGAGAGATCTCTTGGTGGATTGCGGTATTGGTGTTGAGGGAGGAGATTCCAACGACCCCTTGTACCAACCTATCAAACCCCATCGCGCCCTCATCTTCTGCCAGATGAAGGAGATGCTTGACATGGTCCAGAACAAGGTCCTAAAGGAACTGCTTCCTTCTGTGTCTCACCTTCGGCTTGATGGCTCGGTTGAGGCCAACAAGAGACAGGACATTGTCAACAAGTTCAACAGTGACCCGTCGTATGACGTTCTCTTGTTGACTACTAGCGTTGGTGGTCTAGGTCTCAACCTGACAGGAGCCGATACTGTCATCTTCGTGGAGCATGACTGGAATCCTCAGAAGGATCTGCAGGCCATGGACCGAGCTCACCGAATCGGTCAGAAGAAGGTGGTGAACGTGTACCGACTCGTCACCCGTGGAACACTCGAAGAAAAGATCCTCAGCCTCCAGCGGTTCAAGATTGATGTGGCGTCAACCGTCGTCAACCAACAAAACGCTGGTCTCTCGACAATGGACACGGACCAGATCCTAGATCTGTTTAGCCTGGGAGACTCTGGACCAAGCCTAATCTCGGACAAGGCTCAAAACAGCATCGATGGCAGAGAAGAGGATATGGTGGACCTCGAAACAGGAGACGTAGTCCAGCCAGGAAAGAAGGCATGGCTGGACGACTTGGGAGAGTTGTGGGACAACAAGCAGTACGAGGAGAGTTTCGACCTCGACGACTTCATGAAGACCATGTCCTGAGTTGCTTAGAACTTAGCTGGACGATCAAGATCTTACACATTGCTAATTGGGCCGTCGTGGAGCATGGGACGAGTATGGTGTTGCTAGAGAAAAGGGTGTTTTGGGGCTCATCAATACCTATTTGCCTGTATAATAGAACATTTAGCGAAGGAGTATTGTTTGTATCAATGTCAATGGGACCCGAGGATGCGGGTCTACGATTCTACAACAACCATGAACCAAGTATCGATTGCAGTTGAGCTGTGTGTGTGTGTCTGAGGAATTTATTTAAAACCCCAAAAATACAGAGTGTTGCTATTTATTTGTATGGCCAAGAGTTGTGATGTTTCCCCTGCCGTGCAAATAGTAGTTCGTGTGCCTGCGAATAGGTAGCATGACTGACATATATACTACTGCCCGCTGAAAATGACCCAATCTTGCTCGGATGATGCTCTGGATGTCCCTCTCAGACGCTTCACTCGCGAGCCTTTCGCTGGCAATATTTATTGGCGACGTGAAAACTGCAAGACTCTTCTGCCTCATTTCGTGGCCTCGATCGCAACAAAAGCACACCAGCGTGATTGGTTTAGTGGTAAAATTCTCCGTTGCCATTCGAGCAACGTCGGGGAGCCCTGGGTTCGATTCCCAGATCACGCATTACAATACAAGCACTTGCAAGCTTGACATGGTTTTATTTTTGCTCTATTTACACACATTTCTTGTTGGTGTTGTGACTGGGCAGAGCGGATGGCTAATTGTGGAGCACCGTGACACAGCGCCGCAGCTTGAGCCTCGATGGTGGGGTGCTCGATTGGGAACCCCGCTATCATATTCCAGCTTCAAGCCCCGTCCAGAATCTTCCACTGGTGCGCGGGCGGCTACAATACAGCTCTTCCTTACCCCGACTCTGGCTGGCAATTATTTTTGCCCATATCACGACAGTTTTCGGTTTAGTTGTCCAGCAGTAGCACGACAAGATTAGCCAAGATGCCTGTCGACTATAGCAAATGGGTAAGCAGTCGTCACTGCCTCCGTCTCGGCCTCTCGTCCAGGCTTCTGCCGGGTTCTGCTGACACGCATCATTCATCTAGGACGCCCTGGAGCTCAGTGATGACTCTGATATCGAGGTTCACCCTAACGTCGACAAGAGATCCTTCATCCGTGCCAAGCAGAACCAGATTCACCAAGAGCGCCAGCAGCGGAAGCACCAGATCGAGACGCTCAAGTATGAGCGCATCATCAACGATGGCCTGATGAAGCGCATCTCGGGGCTCCTCGCCTCGCTGCGAGCCCATGCCTCCGAGGCCGCCACCCGAAACCCCGCCGAGGTGGCCTTCCAGGCTGTCATGGAGTCGGCTGGTAACCCCCAGGATGACAAGCCGCCGCCGCGACCCGACGGCGTCCACAGTGACGAGAAAGAGCTCCCCACGTACTCCAAGATGATGGCCACTCTGTTGGACCAGGTCAACAAGGCCCTGGACGAGAAGAAGCCCGAGAGCAGGTACGATGCGATGATGGAGGAGATCCAAGAGCACGAGAACAAGGTCAAGACTCTGCAGACGGAGCTGGTTGCCAAGCTGGAGGAGCTGAACAAGGAAGAGGGCAAGAAGATCACCAGTGAGGGCCTCCACACTGGCTTCAACAGCTCGCACGTCAACAAGTCCAAGCCGGCAGAGAAGCAGGAGTCTACCCAAGTGGAGCTCCTGAACCCAGGCTTCCCGGCAGCCTCGGGGTCTGACAGTGCGAGCGAGTCGGTCAAGGTGGACAACGACGACGAAATTGAGTCTTCCCCGGCGGGCAAGAAGTTTGGAACGATCAGGCCAAATGACTACTCGTCGAGTCTGCAGTTCCTGTTGCAAAACCCGCAGATCCTGGTAGAGAAGGAGACAGACGGGCTTCTGGTCTTGGCCTTTGATGCCGCCCTCGAGAACAAGGACGACCTTGCTAGGCAATACGTGCACCAGGCGTTGCTCCTACAGTACTGCCGTGCCCTGGGTAGGGATGGCGTGGGACTGTTCTTCAAGCGGATCACGACCAAGGGTCACCAAGCACAGGAGGTCTTCTACAAGGACGTCCATGAAACCTTCATGAAGATCCGAACGCGGTCACGAGAAATCATTGCGGAGCGAGCCAGGGACGGAGAGACGGAGGGCGTGGAGCAGATCCAACTGCACGCAGTGGAGCCCGGGACGGTGATCCAGATCAAGGTGCCGGCGGCAGACAGCCAGGACCCGGAGGAGCAGGAGGCCCGTAAAGTCTACGAAGGGTTCAAGCCGGATATGAAGAAGGCTCTGGAGTCTGGAAAGCTCGATGAGGTGAACAAGGTGCTGGGCAACATGTCGATCGACGAGGCGGAAGAGCTGGTTGGTCTGTTTGGCGAGGTATGTGACTGCAGTTCCCTGTTCCCTGTTCCCTGTTCCCGGTTCCCCGTGCGTTTTTTGTGTTGGAGGAACAAAAGCTAACAAAGTGGTTGACAGGCCAACATTTTGAGTCTGGAGGAGCAGATCATCGATGCGACAACGGAGGAGGGCCAGAAGCAGCTCAAGGAAATCGAGGCTGCGGCGGCAGAGGGCAGCAAGGAGCAGTATTCCGATCCGGAGTAAGGATGATGACTGCTGTGATGGGTGGTGTTTGGGCCAGTGTGCGAGGAAAATGTTGAACAGGGGGGGGGGGGATGAAGATGAGATAAGCAAACGCAGGCAAACATGGGCGAGTTGACGGGTGGATGCAGAAGTTACAGTATACAGTATGGTGGTGAGAAAGAAACCAGCTCAATGATGACCAAATGTTAAACCCATTCCATTTGCGGGTGAAGGGTGCAATGATGTCACTTGTAGGGATGTGAGTTTTTTCAGTAGTCCCCACAGCGTGGGTGACAGCGTCTGTCAACAGCGTCTGTCGACAGCGGTCTGTCAACGTTGATTTCCGGAGGTGCACGGATTCGTGCACGGAGTCGTGCACGGAGGGGCCGGAGTGTGTAGTTGCGAGAGTCAAGCATCGAGGCTACTACCGTAATTAGTACCATAGTACCAGTAGACTGTCGACCGGAGCGGGATCCCCAAACGGTTCATGTTCGGCAGTTGCGCCAAGTTCGAAGCATGGATCATTGGCATGGGTCATGGCATTGCATCACCCCATCTGGCGCGGCGCGCGGGACGCGTGGATAAGCTGCACCGGGGCTCTGGCACTCGGCGTTGGCACTCGCCGCTGGCAGTGCATAAAAATAGCATCGGTGCGCACTACACCTGGGACAACAAAGCGTTCGAGTCTGGTGGTGCTGCACTGCCTCCCACCGCCACTGCGGCACGGCGTTTGCACTTACATAGTACACTTGGGCTTGTAGCTCACGGTGACTGTGTACGGAGCCATCTGCATCAATCCCCAACGCTTGGTGGCGGGGCTGACGAAGCAGCTGGATACTTTTGGGTGTGGATGAAGTGCGCCTGGAAGTGCACCTGGGCTCACTCGAGGCTGGATCGACTTCACAGACTGTACCAAATGCATAATAATAAATAATGGAACCATGTCTTGCTTGGGTCATCTACTGCAATGTTGCCCTGCCAGATTCTAGAACTCAGGGAGTCGGGGTAGGCATTTGTGGATCTCTAATACGGGATGGATGTACATATTACAGCACCGAGTACGGAGTAGGTATGTCGATATCGATCTCCTGATGGTTCATGGCTCGACACGAAGCGCCGGACCCGTCAATCACCGTGGAAGCCACCCGTTTGATGGGCTGTGAAGAGGCAGAAAAAAAGCCATGACCCACGGATGGGTGCAGATCTGTCTCATCGCCGAGTGTCCGGAGCACTCCCTAGACACTCCCTAGACTCCGTGCAGCAAACGCCTCAATCTCGCACACCAAGTTTTTAGCATCGAGCCTATTTCGGTTTGTCTCTTGGTTCAAGCCAGCAGGGAATGCGTCTCCACATCAACCCTGAAGGCCGTGCTGAGTACTCGTCTGGCAAATTCGATGTAGGCCTCCGCGAGGGAGCGTTTGTCGTCTGTACATGTTTTTTCCTTTCTGCAACGCCCAGACGACATCTTGGCGAATCGCCGTGTTGCCGTTCCAAGACGGCGCCACAGAAGGCCACTGCAAACCCGCCTTACTATTCATGTAGGCGCCAAGGCAGTGCTGACCTTGGCATGGACAGTTCTCTCCCCGCCCATTGTCAGCCCTCTTGTCATGACACGGGCAGCGGAGCGTAGAGCAGCATTGGTCGAACCCGCGCGTTGCTGGATGCAGCCGTGACTGCGCATGTCCAGTGTCGTGAATACGTAGTGCTTCCCATATGCCACGCTCTAAAGGGGTTTCAGAGGCGTACCAAGTACAAAATGCCGACCCGCTGCTGACGTTTCGGGAGGCGCAGCAGAGCCGTCTTCCCCCCGTTAGGTCCACTTACAGGGGGCGCCATTGGCCTAGCCTGCCCAAACCGCCTCCCGCCAGCCGCCTTCTCGTACAGGCACGTACGTACGTACTGTACGTATGTCATCATCAATAGCGGTCCTCCTCTGTCGGGCGCGGTTTCGGTGGTCCGTTCCAGTGGGTTGTGCGCTATCGTCGGTACTCGGTACAGATCACACAGGCTAGGACTGTGCAGCCAGCACCCAGAAAACCGGGGCGAGGCGACGTCAGCTCTCTAGCACGGGGTAGAGGCCTGCACCTCAACTCCACACCCTGCAGATGAGGCAGGTCTGGGCTCGTCCCTTGTCCTGTTTCGTATCGACTATATCCTCTTCAGCCTTTCTGCCTGCTTCGATTTCCTTTTATTCGTTCTACTGCTATTCTCTTGCTGCTTTGTCTGTCTCGGTTCCACTTTCTTATTCAGTCCTTCGCTACTGCCTCCACGAGGAATCATCAAGACAGTCACTCTCAGACACGACATTCTCACATCCATCCTCACCACCACACCACACATCATCATCTCAAGATGCTTCCTTCGTCACTCTACCGCTCGGCTACGGCCGGAGCTCTCGCTCTCTTCGCCGGTGCCGCCTCCGTCAACGCAGCCACCGCCTGCAACAACTCCCCCAGCCTCTGCAGCCGCAACTACAACAACATCACACACATGGGCGCCCACGGCAGCTCATTCCTCCGCGACGGCACCAGCAGCATCGCCGCCGCCGGTAACCAGTTTAAAAACGCCACTGTCGCTCTCGACGCTGGCGTCCGACTGCTCCAAGCTCAAGTCCACAAGCCTAACGAGACGCTCCGCCTGTGCCATACCTCATGTGAGCTGCTTGACGCCGGCACCCTCGAGGACTGGCTGGTCAAGATCAACTACTGGATGACCCAGAACCCCAACGAGGTCGTCACTCTCCTGCTCGTCAACTCGGACGACGCCGATGCCTCCGAGTTCGGCTCCGTCTTCAACAGCTCCAGCATCTCCGACTTCGCCTACACACCCTCTAGCCAGAGCGCGACCAGCGACTGGCCTACCCTGACATCCATGATTAGCAGCGGCGAGCGCCTTGTCTCCTTCGTCACCAACACCGACGCCAGCACCGACTACCCTTTCCTCATGCCCGAGTTCGACTACGTCTTTGAGACCGCCTTTGAGGTCGCTGAGCTCGACGGCTTCAACTGCACTCTCGATCGCCCCTCCAGTGCCGACTCCGCCGCTTCCGCCCTCTCCAACAACTTCCTCAGTCTCGCCAACCACTTCAAGTACCAGAGCCTTAGCACCACGCTCTCGCTTTACATCCCGGATGTCTCCAACATCGATATCGTCAACAGCGCTAACACCACTGTGGATGGCAACTTGGGCCTGCACCTGAAGGACTGCAAGAGCGAGTGGGGTCAAGTTCCCAACTTTGTCCTCGTTGACTTGTTCGAGGAGGGCGATGTCTTCACTGCGCTCGACAACATGAACGATGTTTCCGACGCTACCGGCCGCGAGAAGGTCGCAAGCGAAGACGAGTCTGTGGCCAGCAGCGACAAGGGCATGGGGCCCGTTGCTCTGATCGCGTTCGTTGCGGCGGCCATCATGCTGGTGTAAGGACGACTCTGTTTCATCGCCACACCACCTACACATACATATACCAGGCCGAAGACGGGCTGGTCATTTAATCCACCCGGGTTTGTTGATTAAGCATAAAGCGAGGCGTTTTGGGTAGCGGATCTGCATTGGGAAAGGATTTCCCGAAAATTGATTTCTTTGTTGGGTTTCTTGGTTGCGGGTGTCTTATTGAATAGATAAATTATCATGAGGAGATTGAGGATGTATTTCCCATAGAAGGAAATCGGCGACCAAACACAATTAGATAGACTCGAATGAATGACAAGGCACAAAGAATGCCGCAAGTCGATTCACTTTTTCTTTCCCAATGAGTTTTCGTGACATGTTGCTGGTGGTGGCAGTGTGGAGTTGGATCGTAAGTCGGCGTTGATGTCTTGATTAGCTTCCGTGACGTTTCGCTAGCCAATTGGCATCCCACTCTCAACTTCTGATCGTTCCATACACATCCATCTCAACTTTCACCTACATCACCGTCCAAGTCAACAATCGCACGACGAGAGCATCACTCCCCCGAGCTTGAAAAATTGCCATTATAGTAACCATGGACTACGCCAGCATCGCTACGCCGTCGGCTTGCTACGCCGACTTCTGCCTCCTCCCCGTGAGGCGCCGCCCCTCACCACATGTCTCGGGATTCCGTTTTTGGCGCTGACATTGACTGGGATAGATTGGCACTGGTAGCGTCTCTGTGGCAGAGGATATTGCGGAAGTGCAGAAGGTGCTCAAGGCGAGTGGTCTGAAGTATACTCTGCACTCTGCTGGAACGACGGTTGGTGAGTCATTTACATCTGCTTTCTTTCGCCTTTACCTCTCCTGCCATCGGGAATTGGTGAAGATGTAGTCGACATGTACAGAAGCTAAAAGACCGACTTTGCAGAGGGCCCGTGGGACGAAGTCATGGCCGCGGTTGGCAAGGCGCACGCCGTGGTGCACCAGCGCGGCGTCGTGAGGGTTCAGTCGTCCATGAGGGTCGGCAGCAGGTGAGTTTTGGCGTCCTGGTTTCGCGGGAGACGATGTGCGTGGCGATGCTGATAGATCATGGCAGGACGGATAAGAAGCAGACGGCCGAGGACAAGGTGAAGCGAGTGGAGGGTCTGTTGGCCGCGGCGGAGGAGAGCAAGTGAGGAGACCGCACAGTCAATGATGCTTCTGGATTTCTGGACTCTGATCTGAAGATGGGTCCTTTGGTGCCGAGGCACACAAACAGTGGAGGATGAGACACGCAGACAGAACAAAACTCCATATCTGGCATCCCGCCGCTGTGCTACCAAGACGCCGTGTCCCATGCCATTAGTCTCCGGTCCACCAGGCAAAAACACGTCCCCCCCGCCTCCGTGCCGGTCACGGCGGCCTCACACACCCCCCGTCCTCCCATCGAAGCCCGCCGGCCCTGCCACAAAGAATGTGTCACGCGAAGTCGAGCTCCGCAAATCCGGGGGAAAAGACCGGCGGCTCGAGTCTTTGTCTACTCTATTACGTACAGTCCCCGCCGGCAGGTGCCATCCCCGATCGCGATGCTCTGCTATCCGGCCGGACCCCGGAGGTCGACTGCCCCGGCGCCGTCGTGTCCTCCGGCTCCCCCGTCCTGCCTGGGAGACCAAAGCCCTGTGGACGGCGAACGCAGCTTACTCGCATGGGGGATTTGGAGAGCGCACAATTGGCCAGCTGCACGCTCGGGGATTTTCTGCTCGGTCCTCGGCTCCTACAATAGCCGTTTGCTCCCCATCGAGGTTCGTAGGGGCGGTTACGCCGGGGCGGTCCCATGACGGAGGTGCCGGGGTGGAGCCCTTGGGTTTCCCCCCTACATCTGTACTTGTTGCCTTGATGTTCTGGTTTGGCGGTCCGAGGGCGAGATCGGAGTCGGAACTAAGACAAACATGGCCATTAACTAGGCAATGGGACTAGAGTTGGCGTCGTGACTATCTAAGACCGGCAGGCGGGAAGCACAAAGTCTATCTGATGAGCTGTTTGCTGTAGGCAATCCCGTGTCTTTGCCTATCTGTCTTCCGTATCACGGCATTCGCAAAACTGTGTCTGGACTCTCGGAACCGAGATGCGCGTGTGGTTCGCAGCCGTGGCGACGCTCGCCCAATGGAAGCAGGCGGCTGTATCTCCATCTCCGCGTCTTTCAGCATGCAGTGAGACCCTCCGGAGATGTTTCTCCAGCTGCAGAAACATGCTGTCAATGTCGCAGCTTAGTCGAGGGTGCAGCGACATGGCAGCACAACTGTAAGCCGAAGCTCAGCAGCACTGCAGCGCCCTCCTCATCTCCCCGCAAACGCCGGCAGGCCAATCGCCCGCGCGCATGCAACTGGATGCCGCCCCAATTGGGCCCGGGAGTCGTCCCTCCCTCTGATTTTGATGTGACACACAGACGCCGCGCGCGGGGCGTGTCATCGTGTTGTCGTGTCGTCGTGTCCCAATACAAAATTTTCCCATCCAGACACTGCATGACCAGTCCACGACGTCACGGTGGTGTTTGATCTCCGAGGTGGCCAGCGCGGGCTTGCTGTTCCCCGCGGTTTGCACGCCTCCCCGGCGGCCAAGTGGGACCGGCAGTCGTTCCCGGTCGTGGCGGGGTGTGGCTTTGCCCTGCCATGGCTGCCTTTTGCCATTCTGCCGCCGCTCTGGTGTGTGTGTTAGTTAAGCGTCCTTGGTCTGGCTTGGTCTCTGGTGACCTGCCCTTCTCGGTGAGGCCGGGACCGGACCGGTTCGCGGGCGGCTGGGAACCATTGCCGGTCCAAGCGCCGCGACGACGATGATGGACGGGGCGTGCGTGCTGAACGTCGCTTGATGCCGAGCGGCGATCAAGATCTGATGGGACCGGAGGCGTGCAGCCCGGCGATCTGGGTTTTATTTTTTCCCATTTGCTGAGCTGGGAGGCGTGCATGCAATGAAAACGGCATAAGTCCAGGAAGCAACACCACCTCCGGGTGCCGGTGGTGGGGCTGAAGTGACGGCGATAGCCTCACCGGCAAAGTGGTGGGCTCCGCCCTTTACACTGGAATCAGCACCAAGAGATCACAGAATCTTCAGGAAATTTGAGGGTTTAATTACAGGGCTTGTGAGATTGATCTCGTAACCCCCATTATTATCTTGAATTGACACGTTGAGCCATATCACCCAAATGCACTAGTTTCCATCATATCACATCAGGAGCACACTGCGCAGGAAATTTACAAACCAGAAACTCTCCATCCTCTTGAGGCCATTTTGACCGATTCTGCACATTGTCTGTCCATCTCGTGATCCTCGATGTGGTGTTGAAGAGGTGAAAGACGCCTCCTTCTCTCACCTCGGTGGCCGCCGTGGCAGTGACACGGCCCACTCACTCTGGCCCGAAACGGCAAGGCCATGGAACCTTCTCTCGGGGGTTCCTCTGTCATGGCTGAGAGCCTCGCCGTCCGGCAGTGTCTCGTTGGCACCCATGTCATGTTCCCAGCTTTACCGCTGTTTGCCGCTCAGTTGCGTAGTATATGGTACGCTGCCCGCGTCTAAGTGGCGTTTACACGGACCGCAATTCACTTACACGCGGACCAGACTGGTGAGTTGGGGTTCAAGTTCTACTATTCATTTCGCGTCTATATCGCATAATACGGAGCCAATATCCGGCTCTCTAAACATCTCTTTTGGGGTATCCCGTGATCCTGCATAATCCATAAAAAACTCAACGAAACTTATTGCTCAATGCCGGTCATGACCATCTTGGTCACAGTGAACTCGTCAATTCCGTACTTGCTTCCCTCGCGGCCGAAACCGCTCTGCTTAACACCGCCGAATGGCGCAGCGGGGTCGCTCAAAACACCTTCACATGCGTGTTAGTCAATTCTGCACACAGCAACTTTCGCTTCTCGAGGGGAAAACTTACCGACGTTGACGCCGACCATGCCGACATCGAGGGCCTCGGCCACCCGCCAGCAGCGGCTGACATCCTTGCTGAAAAAGTAACCTCCAAGACCAACGTCGGTGTCGTTGGCAATCTCAACGGCCTCTTCCTCGGTGTCAAAGGCGAAGAAGGCGGCGACAGGACCAAAAGTCTCCTCGGTGCAAATCTTCATGCCGGGCTTCATATCCCTGAGGATAGTAAGGCCGAAAAAGTTAGGGCCGAGATGAGGCAGGCGCTCGCCTCCGTGGAGAACGCGGGCGCCCTTCGCTACGGCATCTTGGACGTGCTCCTCGACCTTGGCGACAGCGCGGCCGTGGATAAGGGGGCCGTGAGTGGTTCCCTCCACAAAGCCGTTACCGACGGTAAAGGTCTGGACAACATCGAGAACCATCTTGATGAACTTGTCATAAATGCTGCGGTGCACCAAAATGCGGTTGGCGCAGACGCACGTCTGTCCCGAGTTTCGGAATTTACAAGCCATCAGGCCGCGAACCGCGACGTCGAGGTCTGCATCCTCAAAGACGATGAAGGGGGCGTTTCCGCCCAGCTCAAAGGACAGCTTCTTAATGGTCGAAGAGGACTGGTTCATGAGGATTCGTCCGACGCCGGTGGAGCCGGTGAAAGAGACCTTCTTGACAACCGGGTGAGTGGTCAGGACCTTTCCAACGTCGGCCGTGTTATCCAGAGCAGTGATGATGTTGACAACACCGGCGGGGATGCCGGCTCGGTGGGCCAGCTCCGCAATGGCAAGGGCCGTCAAGGGCGCCTCAGCGGGAGCCTTGACGACGACGGTGCAGCCAGCGGCGAGCGCAGGGCCGACCTTGCGGGTGATCATGGCGGCGGGGAAGTTCCACGGCGCAATCAGGCCACAGACGCCGACGGGGTGCTTGATGGTAACGATGCGGCACGACGGGTTGCTAGCCTCAATGGTCTCGCCATAGATGCGAGGAGCCTCCTCGGAGAACCACTCAAAGAAGTTGGCGGCATAGGTGACCTCGCCCTTGGCCTCGGCCAGCGGCTTGCCGTTCTCGAGGGTGATGAGACGCGCCAGGTCGTCGGCGTTCTCGATCATGAGGTCATACCATCGGCGGAGCAGACGGGCCCGCTGGCGAGCCGGGGTCTTGCGGTACGACGCAAAGGCGACGGCGGCGGCCTCGATGGCGGCCTCGGTGTCTTGGGCGTCGAACTCGGGGCACTGGGCCACCTCTTCCTGGGTCGCGGGGTCTGCAGCAGCGCGATGCACCGGTCAGCGGATTTGCTCGTTGCTGTTGGTGCGAGTAATGGGGAAAAAGGAAGGGTGAAGCAGGGTCAGGGGGTTGCACTCACTCTCGACGCTGAAGGCCTTGCCGGACTTTGCAGCGACCCATTGGCCGTTGACGTAGCAGGCCTCTTTCAGAAGCGAAGGGTCGTCGAGCTGCAGCATACAAGGGCGGCAACGCACCTTGGAGGTGGTTGTACCTGGGACGGCCATGATCATGATGGTGACGTGGTGGAGTGGTTGGACAGGGGAAAGATTGGTGCAGAGACTCGGTGTAAGTGAGGCCCGGCTCAGAAGTCAAGGTCAGGATGGGGATCGAGATGAAGGGATCAAGATCAGGATCAGGATCAGGATCAGAAAGATGGATATCTCTGTGGTTTTTTTCTTCTTTGCCCTTTTACGAACAAGCTCCTCTCTGGTCTTTCCGGGATTGTTATCTATGCCCAGCGGCCATGATGCCTTATACCTAACGAGCTAGGTCAGCGGTTTGACCGAGGACACGGCAACGGACCCGGCTGGCGGTTTGGCTCTTGGGCAGAGGCGGCATCGTCAGCATCGACGACATCCACAAGGCCACCCACAAGGCCACCCATCACGACCGCGATCGCAAATGCGGTTTGCCTGGAGGAGCGCGATGCCGCCGTCGAAGCCGGCCGGTCTGGGCCTGTTCCGGACCGGCAACGGCCATGATTAATTCGCAATGGGGTGTGCGGAGGGCGTGTACGGAGGTGGCGTCTAGTGTCGAGTGGGGAGCGGTTCCAAGGTGAGTGCACAGTGGGGGGCCCTGGTTTGTCTGGAGCGTCTGGAGACGGGAAAAAAGGTTCGGCATGTCACACGGGGGCACCGAAGCTACAGGGGGCCGGCCACTGAACGACCACTGATCGGTCAGTAACAGGCAGTGGGGAAGCTGGTTCCAGGCGCTCCGACCATGTGTCCCCCACCAGCCGTTTGCCCCCTCGCGCGGCCCCCGTTGCGGATGGTCGGTGGTTCGGCGATCAGAGACAGTGATCGCTGACCGCTGACCGCTGACCGCTGGGCGCTGGGTGCTGGGGGTTCAGTGCCCAGGGCCCCTGGAGTGGCGCTGTAATCGTCACAGACATTGCCCTGTTTCCTCTGCTTTCCTTCCTTTTGCCGTAGTTGTTGAGCTGCTAGGCACGTTGCAAACAAGCTCTGAACACCGTCTGAGCCACAGGCAAGGGTTAGGGGCCGTGCCAGGCGGGATTCGCTCGGAATCGTAAATCCAGGTCACTTTTGCCTGCACCAGACGCCGTTGGGGGGGGACGCATGGGCATCCGCCGCACATCGGCAAATCCATCCCTCTTACCGATACGCAACAGGCAAAGATATTGACCAACGAGGGTCCCCGGACCAAGCACCGTATTCCAAACACGGTAGGGACCGTCTTGTTCCTTGGCTGTTCCCTTGGCTGGCTCTTGGCTGGCCCTCCCCCTTGCCTTTCCAGGCTGTCCAGGTTGTCTAGGTTGTCCAGGTTGTCTTGCACCTCCACATCCCAACTCCACCTCCACCTCCCCCCGTGCTACTACACAGTACTACACCCTAAATGTGGCGGCGCCGTGGTCTCGTGAGCCTCCGGCTTCGTCCCGGTTGTCTCGACTCCGGTCCCACGGCCGTCCCACGAGCCGCACTGCCCGATGCCTGAGCCGCCCGTCGCTCGTAGCTCCCTCGTCGAAGGCCACTCGGCCACTCTAGCTCAGCTCCACGCTCGCAGATCAATGGCCGCCCTCTTGCCCGTACGTACTCGGTACGCCGTGCATGGGTTCCATCGGTGGAGGGGGATGGCCCAGCGCCTAGCCACGGCCAATTGCTATAATAGCTCCTCCCCCAGCTTCTTCTTTCCCATCTCCAGCCCAAGACATCCCTTCTCTACATTCCCCAAGAGTCATCCGAAGAGTCAACTCATCCACGCCCTTCACGATGCCTTCCTTCGTCGAGACCCCCGTTACCACGGAGATCCCTGGCCCCGTCTCCCGGGCCAGCACCAAGCGACTTGATGCCATCTTCGATGCTCGCGCTGTCCACTTCGTTGTCGACTACAACAAGAGCAACGGCAACTACATTGTCGATGTCGACGGTAACAAGTACCTCGATGTGTACGTCTTATCACCTGCCCAGCAACCACAGTCAACGCAACCCCGTGCTAACATGACCTCTCCAGCTACGCCCAGATTGCCTCCATCCCCGTTGGCTACAACAACACCACCCTGATCGAGGCTGCCAAGTCCCCCGAGATGGCCTCCGCCCTCGTCAACCGCCCCGCCGTTGGCAACTTCCCCTCCGACCAATGGGTTGACATCCTCCGGGATGGTCTCATGAAGGTTGCCCCCAAGGGCCTTAGCTACATCTTCACTGCTCAGTCCGGCTCCGAGGCCAACGAGCTGGCCTACAAGGCCGCCTTCATGCTCTACCGCCGCCGCCAGCGTGGTGACGGTGTCGAGTGGACCGAGGAGGAGACCAAGTCTTGCCTCAACAACGCCAAGCCCGGTTCCCCCGAGATGGCCATCATGAGCTTCCAGAACTCCTTCCACGGCCGTGGCTTCGGCTCCCTCTCCACCACCCGCTCCAAGGCCGTGCACAAGCTGGATATCCCCAGCTTCAACTGGCCCCAGGCTCCCTTCCCCGCCCTCAAGTACCCTCTCGCCCAGCACGCCGAGGAGAACGCCGCCGAGGAGAAGCGATGCCTCGAGGAGGTTGAGCGCATCATCACCTCGTGGCACTGCCCCGTGGCTGGTCTCATCGTTGAGCCCATCCAGAGTGAGGGTGGTGACAACCACGCCTCCCCCTCTTTCTTCCAGGGTCTCCGTGACATCACCAAGAAGCTCGGTGTCGCCCTGATTGCCGACGAGGTCCAAACTGGTTTCGGTGCCACTGGCTCTTTCTGGGGTCACGACCACTGGAACCTGACCTCTCCCCCCGACATGGTCACCTTCTCCAAGAAGGCCCAGACTGCCGGTTACTTCTTCGGCAACGAGCAGCTCATCCCCGACAAGGCTTACCGCCAGTTCAACACGTTAGTATCCCCCTTCTCGCTCTATGCCAACGCCTGATTCTGACTACGAAATAGCTGGATCGGCGACCCTGCCCGTGTCATCATGTGCAAGGCTGTCATCAAGGAGATCCTTGACAAGAAGCTGGTCGAGCAGACTGCCCGCGTCGGTAGCCTTCTCTACAACCAGCTCGAGACTCTCGCTGCCAAGCACCCCGAGTACATCCAGAACCTCCGAGGAAAGAACCAGGGGTAAGTTGCTCGCGAACTCAGCTCACAGCGCATCAAAACTGACTCTTCTCCAGCCACTTCATCGCCTTCGACACCAAGGACCCTGCCTCTCTCGTCCGCTCCATGCGCGCCATTGGCGTCAACATTGGCACCTGCGGCATCAACACCGTCCGCCTCCGCCCCATGCTCATCTTCGAGGAGACTCACATCCCCATCCTCGTCAACGCTCTCGACAAGGTTATCGGTGCTCTGTAGGCTGGTTTCGAAGAAAAAGTGGCCTGTCAGGACGGAGTTTATACCATCATATTAACTAGCGTGCATTTTGTTTATGAGGGAAACTGTGGGAAAAGGGCGATGATGATTTGTTATGGTAATACCTGGGTTTGGGAACAGACGAGTGTCGTATAAGACGAAGTAGTTCTACGCCGGGCGTATATTTTCAGGAAATGGGAATACATGAAGTTCTACCACGGTTCTGGATTCTGGTGAAGGTCAATTGGCTCAATATGAGTTATTTATTTCACTCGCATTACTCCTGGTAAGCATTCTCTGAACAATCGCCAGGAGCCGTGACTGGGGTTTAGTGACTTGTGGGTGTCAGTCTCAGACGCAAAACGGCGACTCGGCACCAGAAGCGTCAGGCCGGTACTTGTCCGGTCACATCACGGCTCACTCGGGATTGCGTCGGACAACCCCCTTGTCTGCCGGGAGGAAACTTGGCCTGGGGGAAACCGCCACGTGCTAATCTTATCACAGAAGCGAACGAACGAAACGAACGGCTGTGACCGGCAACATGCAGTGGTCGAGGCGTGACGGTGGTAATCTGCTCTCTTGCTGGTCGGGTTGTGGTCTGGGCGGGGCTCGTCGACAAGCCATATGGGGTCCTCTGGGGCCCTCTGCGTGGCTTGCATACGAAGGGATTGGATGCAACTGTTCGGCTGCATCGCATCACGGAGGATCGGGAATCTGCGATTACCAGGGCCCTGCGGTCGTCGGATTCGGCCGACACTAGCTACAGCCTACGAAGAATTTTGGGGGTGCCGGGCCGTTGTCTGGCACCCTTCCCGAGGAGCGCGAATACTACGTACAGTACATGCGCCGTGAACCCGCGTCTTCCAGCCAAACCCCTCCAGGCGAAACTAGGAACGGTGGAAGAAGACAGGAGAATGTGGTGGAGGTGGGTTTTAACGGTGGTGGCGCTGGAGCATGGGCATGTTTGCGTGCTATGTGTGTGTGTGTGTGTGTCTGTGTGTGCGCGTGTCTGGGTCTCTGGACGGGACAGCAATGAGGGGAAAGAGGCTGGGCCATGCAGGTCAAGCCGCCACTCGAGGACAAGAGCGGTTATGCGAGCCATTGGGAGATGCCATTGGGGAAAATACATCGGGAAAGGCCAAGCGAAGAAGTGTTTGCGACTCAACAGGTTTCGGATTGTGGTTGCGCGTCAACAACGCCAAGGCATGCTTTGGGAGGCATCGTGTCTAGTGGCGGCTGACGAGAATACGGCATGGAAGCTTGTCGAGTTTCCTCGAATGGGCGGGTTCCTCGATTCGGCGGGTGAGCCGCTCACTCTGTCACTCACTCTGCAAGTCTGTCAGTTTCTCCCTCTCGCTATCGGAAAGATAGAGAACGGAGGAGAGAGTCATAATTGATAGGTGCAAGGGTTGTCTCGGCTTATACAACCCCAGGCCAGGATTCTCTCGTCGAACACCCACCGGTCTTGGGTTGGATCGCGCCCCCTCCCGCATGTACCCAATCTCAACATGGTCTCCCGAGGCGCGACCTGCCTGGGGCGTGGTACCGGGGGGCGGCAGCCCAAGTCCGTAAGCTTGGGATGGCTGACAGGCGTGGCGTGTGCAGACGGGCAGTGACGTTGTCGGGGACAGTTGCCATATCGACTCTTGGTGAGGGTGTGTCTTGTGAGATATATTGGCCGTGGGTCGCAGTGCACTGGCGACAGGCTGCTGGAGATCGGAAACCATCTCGCATCCTAGCGGCTGCTGCCAGGGTGGTTAGCGAGAGACGTGATCGAGATGAGGCACTGGACGAGGGATCTTGGATCTTAGGAGCCTGGATGCTGGATGCTGGACGCCAGATGCTGGACGCCAAATGCTGGACGCCAATTGCTGACGGGAGGGAGCGTCGTCATGGTTGAGTGTCATGGTTGTCATCGTGATCAACGGGATGGGCGGCCAACCGACCAACACCAACCAACCCCGCAAAAAGCACATTCCCAATCCTGGGGATGAGGCGAAGCTTGGGTCCATGTGATGCCGTCTCCAATAGAGTGCCGTGGGATGGGATGCCACCAACGACGTTGATCCTGGATATACGGTAATTAGTACATACACGGCACAGGCAAATCAATGCCTTGGACGTTAGGATTTGCTAGTTCGGTAGATCACCCCCAAGCTCCAACCCCGAGTCCAAATCACGTCCTAGGCGGTGCTCCACTCGCGGGCCCTGGTCAGCAAGGCGTCGCAGACGTGTGTCGTGTCTCGTCGTGTTGGTCAGTGCGGCTGGAATTCCATGTTGGACGGTGGAGCTGGTGGGAGGGAATCGGAGCCGTGTCATTTGCTGGTGTCTGTGGCCGCTGCCTCAGAGGTGATTCTTGGTCAGCAGATCCCCGTATGCTGGGTGCTTGGCAGTTGCGTGCGTCCCAGTCGCGGTCGCGGTGCCAGTCGCAGTCCCGGGCGCAGTCCCATCGGCGTGCGTCCCATCGGAGGGCGTCGCGGCGTTGCGTTGCGTTGCGCTGCTGCTGCTCTATCTGCCCTGTCGTGCGCCAGGCTGTGAGATGAGACTCAGCATGGCTCCCGAGGCGGTTGGCCCCGCCCCGCCCCGCTCCGCCCCGCCCCAGGATGAGGTGCTACGGGTGGGACAGCGCGTGGGCAGCACTCCGCGAGGGGCCTTCAAGGTGCGAGCCTGGACGAGGCAAGGGGACCAGGGGCCGCACTAGGCCGCATGGGGGCCGGGAGGTGCTGTCAGGAGTGTCATCGGCTCGTGGGCGGCTGTGGTGTTTGCTTTTTGCACTGTTTTTTCTCGGTGCTTTCTCGCTTGCAGGCCGTCGCAAGCTGCTAGATCCGTCGTTGGACCCCGTCGGCAGCTTGTGTGTGCCTCGTTACAGGCCACGAGCCCCAATAAAGTAGCACCCTGGTCCCCTGGCACACGTGCCCCGACAACCCCTGGAGGAACTCGCCCGCTGCCTCCGCCCACCAGCGCCGTCGCTGTCGCCGCTGCATCCGTACCGCGCGAGAATCGAGAACTCCCAGGTCCATCGCCCATATCCCACGGCGCACTCCACTATGGCTACCGCGTGCTGCTGCTTGGTGCGTGCCTGGTGCGTGCCTCCTGCGTGCCTCCTGCGTGCCTCCCACGTACCCGTGCCCACACGGCGTGCTGCTCGACTCACTCAGGCTCACACTTCAAACCCCCAACTTGCATGTCGCCATCTTCAACCCGGCCGTCGCCGTGCAGCCGTGATTCCCCCAGGCCCATCCCTACCAAGCCATCCCCCCCAATCCCAAAAGCAATGTGTCGCCGGCTGCACCAATTGGCTTCGCTCGCACCAACCAGCTTGTGTGGCCGTCCACCGTGCACCTGTTGCGCCACCTGCGCCTGCACCTCTGCAGTGGGTTTTGGCCCACGTCGTTGCAGCAATCTGTGGCCACCACCCCGGCGACCGAAGACGACCGAGACGACTACGGATGTACGACAGGCGCGGCCACAACAGGTAATCCCAGCATTGGAGTTTGGTCTGTTGGTGTTGCGGCTGCTGTTGCACGGCCTCCGCATCGACTGCATCGTCTGCATCGTCTGCACCCTCTGCACCCTCTGCACCCTCTGCGTCTCTGCAGGCCCGTAGATAGCCTAGCGTCCAGCCTGCCTCGATAGGCACTTTCTGTACCTTGCGCAACGGGCGCTCTACACTGGTCGCAGTCGTGGGCCCTGTCGCTCGACCGTGTGTGTATCAGCCCAGTTGTCACTCATTGCCCCGATTCTGTCGGTCTACGCGTTCCGAACAGCACACGGCGACATTGGCGGTACCTTGGCCGTATTAGCGACGGGCGCCGGACGACGGACGGCTGCTCGTTGCATTCTCGTTGAATTGGGACAGTGGCCAGCGGAGCCGAAGCGGACTGGTCTGGCCAGTCAATGGGTGACCTGCACGCAGTGTCTCCGCCAATGGCACTAAAACTGGCACTAGCCGCGATCCCCGCGTCTTACTTATCTCGCGGTTACAGCCAGGAAGACGAGCGCCCCAGACCTAGACCTAGACCCAGACCAGCCCCAGCAGAGTGAAGTGAACCTGTCTCTGACAAGAGTGACAAGAGGCACCAGCAGGCCACGAGGTTACCTTTACCTTCCTTGCCTGTCTTACCATCAACCTTGACCACCTGCCTTGACCACCTACCTTGCTCCAGTACTTTACCTTGTCTGCGCGCCCGCTGCACCATACCTGTCAACGTCGTATACCTTACCTACCTACCTTACCTGCCTGCCTTCAATAGCACGGTACCCGCAGCACCAGCTCACTCACTCACTCACTCACCCACTCACCCACTCACTCATTGACTTGCGCGCACTCACTCGCCTGGCTCAGCTCACGCAACACCCCGACGGCGCCATCCCAGCACCCACCACAGCCAGCCAGCTCCCTAGCGAGCCAGCGTTTTAGCGGGCTTCCAATCCACCAGGCTCCATTATTAGCCCCTACCCACCCGCACGACCTTGCTGCTGCTGCTGCCGCGCCGGGTCCCGGATGGAGCTTTTCGTCCCTCGAACCTCGATCCAGCCCTGAGCCGCAGAACCCGTGATCCCTTCAACCTCGAACTTCCGTCCTCAACCTCCATACCGCCTCTCGTACCGCCGCCCCCTCCTGCCGTCCCCAACCCGCGCTCCTCTGTCCTCGTTGCTGGGATCTCCGGCCTCTGCGCCGCTCCGAGCGTCCCAGGAGTCGTTCCGTCCGCCCGCCGCAATCGGCCCCGCGCCGCGCGCGCGCTCCTGAATGAATGGACAACCAACAGAGCTTGCAGAAGCACAGGCAGCGTCGCGAGGCCGAGAGAGAGCGCAAACGAGCTCTTCGAGCGTAAGTCTTTGCGCCCGATCGCTATTTCCTCTCCACCACCCTCCAGCCGTCTGCCATGGGCCTTTGGGGATCCTGATGTCTCATCCGCTGGCTTCAGGCCCGTCTGCGTCACATGCCGTCACTGGCTCATCCCCCGCGCACCTCACTTCACTCTATGCCCACGATACCCTTGGCCCGGTCCCTCAATCTAACCCCCATGCTGACTCTATCCCGACAGTTGCGATGGCTGCCGACGCCAGAAGGAGAAATGTGATGGTGGCGTGCCCTGCCGACGATGCACCCGCCTGCATCGCCAATGCGAGTTCCTAGGCCCAACGGCTAGGGACGGTGATGGCGCTGGCGATGGTGCTGCCAGGTAAGCTCACGCAACTCACCTCTCTAATCGGCGCTGGCCCTTGTAGTCCGTTGCTGACCGTAGCTCGCAGGAATCGCACTGGCGCCAGCAACGCCGAGCTCCTCCAGCGCGTCGCATACATGGAGAAGATCATCACTCACTATGCCGGTAATATCTCCTTCGACTCGGAGACTCTCAAGGCCATGGCGGAATCGGTAGACAAGAACCCCGATGCTCCCCGGAGCCACCGACAGAACCAGGTAGTCGCATCGCCTGGCTCCGATTATCTTGGTGTCGACGATGAGAACTTCACTGTTCAACCGCTTGACAACAATACCACCCGTAAGGACCCTGCCGCCACTTGCGTCACACACCCCCTGAACGCATTCATTAACACTCATGACAGATTACTCTGGCGAATTCTCACACTGGAACTTCTCCATGCGAATCAAGCAGTGGATTGAGCAGTGTGTGCCGGACGGAGCTCGCCTTGTACGTTCCGCACAATTCGCCATTGCCATGATCGTGGACCTGACTAATAATTTCTACTTAGGATGGGTCGGGTTCTCTCAGTTTCAAGGAGTACTACCGAGCCGAGGAGCTCCAGTCGTCAAACACCCTATCATCGCTAACTGCTTTGCCGCCTCGATATGTGGCCGAGTTCCTGGTCCAGGCGTTTTACAAGCACGCTGAGACAAATTACTTTTATGTCGAAAGGGGATGGTTTGCCGAACAGCTCGATCTTGTATACCAGAACCCCGGCGCTCTCTCCCGAAGAGAAGTCGGTACTGTGTGCCTGATCTGGATCGTCTTCGCCATTGGCACTCAATACGCCTATCTCGACTCACGCCCTGAGAGGGGCAGCGACCCGAGCAAGGGTGGCATGGACGCGAGTCCGTTTTCGGAGGACACAATCGGCGTCATGTTCTACCAACAGGCTTGCAAGCTGGTTCCCGATGTCATCACGGTCGCCTCGCTCGAAAGCGTCCAGGCCATTCTTCTCATCGGCATCTACACCCTGCCGCTAGACGCCTCAGGGTTGTCATACATCTACCTTAACCTTGCAGTGAAGCTTGCCATCCAAAATGGTCTGCACAGACGGTACCCCGCCGAAGGGCTGGATCCTTTCATCCGTGAGACGAGAAATCGCGTGTGGTGGACAGCCTACACAACCGAAAAGTACGCTTTAGCTGTTTGCCAATTTCGTATCAGGAGACTAACGTGTCGCCAGGCGTGTCGGAATATACCACGGCCGGCCAACTTCCATCCTGCGCAAGGATGTGGATGCGGAGATGCCTGTTGATAGGCCTGACATCATGCCATCTAACCCCACGAATGTTGCGCACATGCTCGCGACGCTGCGGCTGAATCAGGCCCTGGGAGACATTGCACACGAAATGTAAGGATGCCTCGATACGACGAGCTGGTTCCCCTGCGTGGCCATGTGCTAATTATTTCCCGATAGATCGGTGCTCAGGACGTCCCAAAAACACGAGATAACCGAAGGCCTCGGCCGAGTCATTGAGATGAAGGAGGATCTCCGTAAGTGGTGGGACAGCCTCCCAGAGACGGCATTCCGCAAGGAGGTCAACCTTCAAGCCCCTATTTCTCGGGCAGATATGCATCTGAAGCTGGAATACTGCCTCTTGCGCATGTACGCCGGCCGGCCGTTCATTTTCCCTCGCGAAGCTATCAAAGGCAATGCCAGCACCTCGAGCTCTCCAGCCGACTCGAACAACCAGCGGCCGGCGACCCCTCACAAGTCGAATCCCCGTGCCATCCTGGTCGCCGACTGTGTCGAAGCGGCGCTGACCATCGTCGACACGTGCCATCTACTTCAGAATACTATCGGCCTCGCACGGGCGTCGTATACCGAGTTCAGTTCTTGCCGCGCGGCCCTTCTCGTCATTATCACTCAGTGCCTTCAGAAAAAGACGGACAGGCTCCGCGAGGGCTTGCGAAACGGTATAGCTATGATCAAGGAGATGTCGGCCGGCGGCGAGTCAGCTCGTTCTGAGGCTTCTCTAATCGAGGTATTTGAGCGTGCCATCACGCGGCTCGACGCCACTGCCGACCCTTCCGGTCGCGAGTCGGAATACTCGCGGTTCAAGAAGTGGGAGCTTCTCTGGAAGAACGACGTACCCACGCAAGAGATACGGCAAGAGTCCTCTCCCGAAGCGTCGCTCCCTCTGCCTCCCAACCCAACGGCATTCTGGCGCGGAACGGGAAGCACAACCAGACCAGGCATGCCGGCCATGCATGCCGCGAGCCCTTTCATTGGAATGGATGCCAACTTCCCGTCGGTCCCACAGGTTATGGATGAGTTTTCTACGCTGTTTGGGTACGGTTTCGGACCGAGCCCCGAAAGCATGGCCGGTACCGGAAACGGAGGCATGTGGATGGGACCTTGAACGGATTCACACTCCATCTCATTGAGTCGACGGCCTACGTCGAACAGCAAGGAGGAAAGATGAATGGACCGTCAGGAACCATACAGAATCTATGCATGGGTCGGGGATACCACAGGTTGGCCATCCTTCCAGAGCCACCAATCTGTGGCCCCCGTCCTACCAGGCCTCTCGTCTCAACGTCTTCATGGCCGATGTCTCTGAATCGGCGACACACACCTCGCGTGACTTGAAGACGTTGGATGCTGCAATCGTGGCTGGCGAGAGAGTGAATTGGCCGAGCCCATTACTTGCTCCGTCCTGCTGGATGGAGAGGGATGGATCTCAGGTCCAACTGTGCCCAGATGTCGAGCGCCTGGCCGACTGGCACAGATTGACAGGGTATTTCTGGAGAATAACCTGCAGGATAAACTTCGAGGAGCGGATTGCGTAACAGCAAATTGAGACCGTATGTACCTTTACTATTTTAGGGAGTGGTGTTACTTGGTCATTGATATTGTCGGGTCTTGACATGGGTGGGAGGGCATTTTTGCGGGAGGGAAACATGGATGGCGGGTGGGCTGGTCAAGCAAACCAAAAAAAGAGAGCATAAGTCTTAGGCTGGGTGCTATGTTCGTAATGTCAAATTCAAGATCTCATCGCAGCGTATGGACTGTGAGCGCTAGCATATATTGGTTCATTCTGTTCTATACATATCGTACCAGCATCCTCCCTGCCGCGTTTAGTGTCTCAAGTTCAGATGAAGGTAATTGCAATCGGATTCAGAAATTACTAAATAACTAGGCGTTAGACGCCGCTTTTTGTTTTAGATGACAGCCGCAAAGATTGCAAATAGACACCCAGATTACCACAGGCGAGCCGTAGACTAGTAATACAGAGGTTTAGAACCCTTTTACAAGACCCAACCTGACACAGACGACACGATATAGAGAGCAGCTTTAACCGCGCATGGTCGACTTCTTCTGCGACTTACGCAGCTCCTTCTCCCTCTCCTTGTCGAGGTACTTCTTCTGGGCCTTGGCATCGAGACTAGCAAGTTCGGCATCGCGCTTGGCCTTTCGGGCCTTCTCCTTATCAGCGAGGCGCTCCTCGTTGCGCTCATCCTCAGTAGCCTTCTTGATCTCGGAAATCATGCCCTCACGAGTGTTGCGGACCTTCTTGAGAACCTCAGGACGGAAGCGGGCCGCCTTGACGAGGAAGTCGGGGAGTCGCAGGAAGTAGGTAAAGAGAGGCAGGAGATCATCGTAGTTGCTGCCAGAGGGCAGGCGGTACTTGAGGAAGATTCGCTTGCGAGGGGTAGTCTCCTGGATGGTTGCGGGCTTGTCGATGGGCTGGTCCGAGATAATCAGGTACTCGAGCAGATCGCCAGCAGACTTGACGGCATCAGCCAACTCAGGGGTGAGAAGAGCCTCGGTAATCTCAGCGCTCTCGCTCATGACGGTTGTCCAGACAGGGAGCTTGGAGTTGTCCTTGGTGAAGGTGAGGGACAGGTCGTATCGCTCCTCGCGAGCCTGCTGCATGTTGTCCTTGTTGACGACGGCCCAGACGAAGCCGTCATAGGTGCTCTTAGGATCCTTGGCGCGCAACTCGGCGGAGCCGGGTAGGGCGGGAACGGTCAAGTTCTCCTTACCGTCAAAGGTGTAGGCAGTGGCCTCCAGAACATCGTAGGGGATGGGGAAGGTCTCGGTGAAGTAGCCAAGACAGGTCTCAAAAACATTGATGATGGGGTTGAACTTCTTAGTCAAGGTAAGCTTGACATCCAGGAAGGCAGTGTTCTGTCGGCCCGTGGCGTAGGTGGCGAACTCGAAGAGCGACTTCTCCTTGATGAGAGTGTCGGGCTTGATCTCGCTGTCCATGGTGGCAACACCGCCGAAGCCAACGAGAGCAAACTCGCTCTTGAGGACAGGGGCATTGGCGCGAATCCAAGATTTGGCCTTGGAGCGATTGGAGCGGGCGCCAATGATGTGGACAAGGAAGATGATAGACGCTATCGCGAGGATGATGCCCTCGGACCTGAACTCGGAGAGGGAGTGACGCTCGTGGATGTTGTACCACTTGGTGTAGGGAGGGGCCGTGGCTGCGGGAGAGGCGGCCGCGATGGTAGCATCAGCGGGCTCGGGCACGGGGATGGGACTGGCAGCTTCAGCAAAGTCTGCGAAGTCTACGAGAGTTGCGCGTTAGTAATGAATCCCATCATAGCTATCGGACGAGCATTTTCGCGCGTCGCATCGGCACCACACCACACGACAACGCGCGAGATGGGCAAAGAGAGGGGAAAGACTCACCCGAGTCGGCGCTCGCGGCAGCGGCAGGCGCCTCAGACTTGGCACCGCCAAAGGCGTTTCTGAAGAATTCGGCCATGATCGCGGTTGATGACGGAGGGAGCTTGAACCTTGGGGAGAGGAAGAGGAGGTTGTGGCCACGCCGACAGGAGGTAGAAAACTGGAGGAGTGGGCTCCCAGAGCTCCTGCTGAAAGCGGACGGAAAAGAGTGGGGCGGACAGGCCCGACAAATCTGGGGCATGCATGCATCACTCTCGTTCGTCGCACGCAGTCTACGTACCCTTTATCATCGGATAACCTTACATAATATCGCGACGGCTCCAACATCTCATGGTCGAGTTTCCAGCACGCGTACGACTATTTGCATACTTCTTGGTATGATAGGCTTTGGTGTTTTTGGAACACTCCTCTGTCAGGACTGTCAATCTCCTACTCTCGCTGCGTTGCGATAACGTCTGAATTAGCGGACAGGGGCTTCGTCACGCCATTACTTCTCCACACTTGCTGAATTGACAACCATATTCTGGGTGCTTCTATTTGAAATAGGTGCACTTGAGGATGAACTCAACAGACTAGACCATTCCAGTCCAATGAATGAAAACTTAGCAATGCCACGAAGAGAACTGGTCAGACCAATGCTCAAAGAAGCGCTCATTTGTGAGTGCTAACATTGGTCTCTTCGTCTACCCTGCAGTTGGCCGACGATGGTTGAAGTGGCGTTCTGCGACCCTCGATCTCACCCGTTAGATCTCAAAGGCCTAACGCTCCCGTACTCGCTTGCATGAACTGCAAAGGACAATGTCTTCGTTGCATGACGGAGAAGGAATCATCACTCAATTAATTGTGGGCATCTGAGTTGATATCTTGCTCGCCCTACAGTTGGAAGTCCACTACGGAGTCAAAGACAAAGAGGCTCGACAAACGAGCATCTCCAAAAGATATTTCATCATTCAATACAAAATCCCCCAAAAGCCCCCCAAATGGAAATGTTCTGGATGCAGCACACGGGTTTCTCCCCCCTCGTGTGTGACCCCGGAAAAGACCCACTATACGGAGGATGTCTCACCTGATTGGGTCTTTCATGTGACTCGTTACCGTGCCAACTCGTCGTCGCTATTCCTGGACGCGACGTCAACGAGAGTCATCAACGCGAAAGAAGCCAGAATGCTCAAGTGCCCACGGTATCACCATCGACATGTCACGAACAACTGCTGCTCGGAAGTACGGGAAGCCTTCGAAGAGATCAAAGGCGGAACGGCTTTTCGCTGAGCTGCCTCAAAGCCCCGTCCGTCGGCAGCCGGAGTCCAACAATCAGAAGGACCAGTTGGAGTCTTTAACGGAGAGAGTATCTTCACTCAAAATTGAAGAAGGGCCCTCTCCCAGAAGATCGCCTCGAAAACTGAACAAGGTGCTACTCGCTGTTGAGAAACAGCCAATCGAGGCAACCTGTGAGGAGGAAGACCAAGTGCCATGTGAACCAGACACAAATGATACCCCACAAACCGAGGTTCTGGAACCAAAACCAGAGGCTCAACCACAGGACAAGGAAAATGACGAAGAGCCAGTCCTTGGAGAGGAACAATTTGGAACGTCATTGCGAATTCTGACGTGGGATGATGTTTGTCCTCCGGGAGATGGGATAGACAAGATTGCTGAGGCATCCTTCGCTGAAGTGTACCGCGTCACCAACGACCGTGGAACGAGCATCATCAAAGTCATTCGATTGCCATCGCCTATTAAGCCGCAGACAAAAGCCCAAGTTAGATCTGGCCTGGTGGATGAGGAGCCTCATTCCGAAGAGGACGTCCAAGGCGAGTTGAGAATTTCCGAGTGGTTGGCCGACATCCCCGGATTCGTCGTGTACAAAGAGCGATACGTGGTTCAAGGAAAGACAACCGTGGAACTTCTCGAGACACACCAGAAGTTCCAAAAGAAGATGAAGCGCCAGGACCCAGACCGGGCACAATTCTATCCCTCCCCGAGCCGGTATCTAGACGAGACCCGGTTTTTGGTGGTGGAGTTGGGCGATGCTGGAAAGGCGCTAGAGGACTGGAAGCTGGACAGTGAGGCTCAACTCTGGGACATATTCTTCCTGGAAGCAATTGCACTGGCAAGAGCTGAGGATACTGCAATGTTTGAGGTATGGCTCCGTATGTCGAGCGATGCAGAACCCAACTAACCGAAGCAGCACCGTGATCTCCACGAGGGTAACTTGTGCATCAAGCAAAGGAGGCCCCCACAAGAGATGGGGCCGAAATCCAAGGGAGTTTTTGGATTCTCGGGCCTGGATATCACTATTCTAGACTACGGTCTATCACGAGCCGAGGACTTGTCTATCGATGAGGCGGCACCGGTGGCTTTCGACCTGGAGAAGGATCTCAGTCTATTCACCAGCACGCACGCGCCGCAATGCAAAGTGTACCGCCAGATGCGATCCTTCATGTTACGTGCCGACCGAAAATGTCTCCCCCCGGAGGCCCACGACACGCCCTACGCCAAGGGTATCGACGGTTCTCTATCCTGGGATGCCTTTGCCCCATACACCAATGTGCTTTGGTTGGCGTACCTGTACGAGTACCTGATGGGCCACTTCACCGGAGACAAGAAGGAGCTCGCGGGTTTCAAGAAAGAAACGAAGGAGATGTGGACGTATCTGAACCCAGACGCCAAGGAGAGCGTCCCGTGCTTTGGAAGCGCGGCGGACGTGGTCTGCTTTGCCGTGGAATCTGGGTGGATGACCCAGGAGCAGCTAATTGGGGTAGAAGACTCTGTGCTTGAGCGGGAGGACAGCATCATAGGTCCACGAGAAGTCCCGCGAGAGGATATCTCGGAATTCCAAGAGGGGACTCCGTTGCGAAGGTCATCCCGAAAACGACCGGCTTAGCACGACACGGTGGAACTTTGGTTGTTTGGGATATCGGCATTCATCTTCGGGAGGATTTGATTTTGGGTAGACGGCGTTTCTGGTAATAGATACCAACGGATTGCATTGTGTTGGCCGAGATTGTGAGCACCCCGCACGCGTAGGATTGCCTACTTGGATAGAACAAATAGAAGCCGTATCATGGCGAAACATGACGCTCCAGCTTACTTGCTTTTTGGAGGATGGCATCGTTCGATGCTTGTCAACTTCCCCTTTCTTCATAGGCCGACCAAGTGAGGCCCAATCGACCGAAGGCGGAGTCCCACGTCGGAACCTGCTATCAACATTGTTTCTTCTTGCATCTGGCCATGTGGCTGTATTTATTCGGAAACTCATTGTGTCTTCATCCAAGTTCCCCGGAAAGAAGTCCGCGAATTAACCTAGCGGCTCCCACCACCGGAAAGCCATGTGGGTCGAGGCTTCAACACCGAACTCCGGAGCAATTCCCCATGCATGCGAGCTGCAGGAGGCGGAAGGCGGAAGGCCTACTGGACAATAACAAACAAAGGCTTGTGACAGATGGTGGACAATCCATGACAAGGACGAGCCCAGGAGCAATGGAGATGAGCTACCCTCCATCGCGAACCCGATGCAGGCACAGGGAGGCGGTGCACGAGATGAGAGGCTTTCAGCTCGAATTGGTTCGTGATCTCCGTGTTTCCTCATCGGAATGCGGAGGTGCCTGGCAACTGTTCCGGAGAGCTTGGATGCTGCAGGCGGAGGTTAGGGAGATACAGCGCTTAGACCCCATTGACGCTCCCTAAAAGGCTGCTGACAGCCGCTAAAGGTCGCTGGAGGCCGGGGCGTTTTGTTGGGATGCAGGTACCATCTAACAGAGCAGCAGAGCTCCGAGCTCATCTCATCGGCAAGTCTCTGGCCTCGGCCTGCCCCGGGCTTCCACCCCTGCCCCCCCTCGGCACCCCTAACGCCCCTGTGACCTCGCTCGTATTAGCGCACATCCTGTCCTGGGAAAGTTACAGCGGAAAGCTACAGCGGGTGGGCAGCTGACTTGTGGCCCAGGTGCCGAGGCTAAATCGCCTAGGACGGCCGAAAAAACATGCCCACCTCCCTCGCTTCTGGCTGGCTGGCATGTTGAACCACATGTCACGGCTTTGCTTGTCGTGGACTTCGCCCTGACGCGTGCGCCCAATCTCCTTGCTCCCCCCACGGCGACATGCCATAGCATCTTATCATCACCACCTCACTCCGTCTGCTCAATTGATCCACGGACCTGCGCATTCCCCCTCAACCCGCACCCGCCGCTGACCGCTGGCCGCTGGTCGTACTCTGACCGCCGACCTCGCGAGAGCTATCGTCGTCGGAATCGCTTCCATGTCCGTCCCGAGCTCCGCTTGACCTCACCGTCATCCCCTCATCGCCATGTCTGCCAACGGCCACTACACCGGCTTCAGCCCTTTGCCGACGACGTCCGGCGGGCCTCGAGGCCTCTCGAACAGTATCTGGGCTGCTCCTATCTCCGCCACCCTCCCGTCAGCCTCGGCCTCGTCTACCTCGTCCCGCCGGCCTTCCCAAATCTCAAAGACATACCGCCAAGCATCCACCCTTTTCCTCACGCGTCGTCTGCCCGAGGCCTTGACCACGCTGCTGCCGCTCATCATCCTTCCCGAGTCTGTCGACGATAGCGAGCTCGCCCCTGTGGCGCGTGCCTCCAAGACGACTCGCGTCAAGGTCTGGAGCCTTTACCTGACCATCCTCAATGCTATTGCCGAGCTGGAGCCCGAAGAGGGCAAGGACGCCTTTGGCAATCAGGAATGGAGGGCCCTGTGCATCAAGGTCCGAGATGGAGAGGTCTGGGATGAGGTAGTCAGAAATGGTTACCACGGCGTCGAAGGCGACGTCGATTCAGATGTGGTCATCAACCTGTGAGTTCTGGAATGTGTAATCCCGAGACCGAATGTCCGGTTTGCTAACTGAGACAGCGCGACCCTTTTGCTGGCACATGCCCGCGATCAGCTATTCAACCAGAAGAAACTCGAGGCTTATCTCGCTGCTTGCAGCACGCCCAACCTCGACATCGCCGGCCGACTTGGCGAATCACCTACCCCCGAATCGCGCATGTCCAATCGCTATCGATCGCCGGTCAAGGGTGCGAGCGGTGCCAACACCCCTAGAGATCTCAACTCCAGAGTCAAGATTCTCGAACTATACACGCTGCATGTGCTTCTGCGCAATAATGAGTGGGACTATGCTCGCGAGTTCATTAGCGTGAGCCCCGTCCTCGACGATGAGCGTCGTGAAGCCTTCCTCCAAGCCCTGCAGAGTCTCCGAGATGAGCAGGATGAACAAGAGAGAGTGGCCAATGAGGAACGTGAGCGGCAAGAGGAGCAACTGCAGAAGGAAATTGAAGAGGCCAAGAGGTTGCGTGCCGAGAATGAGGAGAGGGAGCGAAAGAGGATAGAGGAGGAGCGCTCTCTGCGGGAAGGAAGCGAAGTCGACTATGGTATCGATGAAACTCCAAGCCACACGGCGGTGAGCCGGAGCCGACCAGCGCGATCGCCGTCGGCCGCTTCATCTCGGCAGGCCAGGAGGCCGAATGGCAAGGCCGTGGCAGCCCCGACACTGACCTCGCGTGCATCAATGGTTCTTATGCGATTGCGCAACGTTGTCGAGCAGCTCGGCATGTCACTCAACGCCAACCCTATGATGATGGCCAGATTCCTCGCATTCCTCGTGGGTATTATTCTCATGCTCGGCCACCGAGGCATCCGTGGACGGGTCCAGCGAATCCTGGGGTCCTCGTGGAACAAGATCAAGGCAACTGCTGGGATGGGAGTCAAGGTCACCTATATCTGATATGTTTTTGGTTTGTAACATAATATCCTTTCATGCATCATGAGGAGTTTAGGACGGGTTGTATATTCAAGTCAGATATGGTAATCACAGCTACAAAATGTCACCATCATTTCACATAGGGAATGTCCACTTATATGCATCACATTTATTGTATCCCAGTAGCGGCTAGATTCCACAGTGACATGTTCCCATCCTGACAGCGCGCCAAACGCCAGCGATGCAAGGTATCGAAGCTCGTTTTCGTCCTGCAACCATAACAACCAATGGCCAAACCCGGGCCGCCCCTTCGTTAATAATTCGTTGTCCGATTCGTTTTCTTTTGGTAGAATAACTGGAGAGACATTCGTTAGTATACAGTTGTGAATACAAAGAAGGCATGCCAACTCACATCTGTCCTTGAACTACCCAGATTGATAATCTTGGGGCAGCCATCGCGATCTTTCTCGAGCCGGGTGCACTCGAAGCAGTAGAAGGCATCCGAGATGCCCTCACCGCCGCATACGACGCACTTGTTCTGGTAGTTTCCGAAACTGCACTCGTCGCAGATTCGGACGAGGGTGGTCGGCCGGACGTAGGAATCACAGACGGGGCATTTGCCATCGCACTTGTCGCAGAGTCGGCCGATGGCGATGCCTGCCGTCTTGCGGCACATGACGAGATCGCTGGGGGGAAATGTTAGCGACAGGCATTTCTCGAGTACAGGAAATCCGACTTACGGGTGATGGCGAGACATGGTGACGGAGCCTGAGGGTGATGCAGTGGGAGGCTCGTGTTGGGAGGTTGTGTGGGTGAAGAAGCAGAAGACGTCGCCGGCCGCCGAGTGCTTGGAGATGGCCGCCAGATGGAGATTTCTCAGCCTTGCCGCGGCGTTCGGACGAGTTCGAGGGGCGTCTAGAGGCACGGGCCAATCAAATAACCACCTAAGGATGAGCCGAGGCGGGGCTGATGTGGCTGGTGCCACATTCAGAAGCTCCTACGACATGGCCGTTCGACAGTCCCACCTTTTGGACCTGATCTTCAGCCTCGACAAGCTCCCCTCCGTCTGCCTCTCATTGTATCGGCTGGCTGCGCTGGATTCTTCGTGCGAAACCCTGTGCAACCCTGCTGAAGTTTCAAGTTTATGCGACAGCAACCTGACTCCCGTCGCCACCAATTATGGCCACTGTAGAAGAGTATGCATGCAGTCTGATCCTGGTCCGTTCATGCCACCTGCTAATCGAGTCGCAGAGAGCGTCCAATGGACGGTGCCATTTTAAATGCGGATGCGGATGCGGATGCCTCGCCCCGCGACATAATCGAAGCGGACAACCTCAAGAGAAAGGTATCGCGAGATGACGACCGAGACGACTCCCCGAAGCGGGCAAGACACGATGACGACGACCGCGACCACGTCGACCGACGATCAAGACGGGACTCACCCCCAGCCCGCCGCGAATCCTATGGATCCGCTACAAACGTTGATCACGATCGCCGCAAGTCCGCGACACAGGAAGAGAAGAAGCGAGGGAAGCGCCTATTCGGTGGCCTGCTCAGTACCTTGAGCCAGAAGACCGGCAACACGCAGCAGAAGCGACGCCTCGAGATTGAGCGGCGACAACAAGAACGGCAGCAGAAACAGAGGGTCGAGGATGAGAAGGAGAGATCCGAGAAACTTTCGCGCTTGACTGGAATTCGCAGGTCGGAGCAGGTCGTGTTCGATGAAGAAGTGGTGAGTTCAGGCGCGTTGGAGATATGGCCAGATATAGAGAGCTAACGCCTGGGAACCAGATGCGGAACAAGCACTCCAAGATGCTGGCTATGGCCAAGTTTCTACGGACAAAAGCGCACCCTCAAATCGTACGCTACTCTGAGTTCAATTTGCTCACTCATAGCTGACCAGACCTTAGTGTTATCTCCCTTGGAAACTCACGCAGGATCAAGAGGACGAGATTGGCGATCAACTCCAGAGCGCCAAAGCAACTATCGAGAAGGAACTGGAGGCTTTCGATGCACGGAAGAAACGGCTGGACAAAGACCACGGCCGACCTTCCCACCCCGCTCGCTCCGCAACGCCTGGAGAGCCTTCTGTGTCGGCGCCTCCTAGCGAGGATTCCGCCGGTAAGGCTGCGCGGAGCACCAGTGGCTCAGACCAACCGGTGAAGGCTCCAGATAAGGAGCACAGCCATAATAACCATCATCATCATAATCATCACGATGAGTCGGCGGATGTACTCGAGGAAGCAGATGAAGACATGGTGATCTACTAATCATATCTTGTACCTTGACGAGGTTTATGCACATCCACCGGCAGCTATGACTTTGTATTACCATATGTCGCTTACTTGGTGCTTTCTTTTGGGAATGGGGAGGGGGGTTTGGTTGTGCTGGTGCTTGAGTGGCACGAGCTGTTAACGGCCAGGATGAATGTATGCTGTAATTGCCGGGAGCCGTCTCACCGTCGGAGGTTTCCAACCTATTAAGATACCAAATTATTGTTCGATACCCATCATAAGGTCCACAGACACGATTGTTGTCATAATATATGCGATAACTAACAGGGTACTTCTGAGCGCAAGAAGGACTGCCTCGGCCATTCTCATGACGTACCCATCGGCCCGCGAGTTGTCTTGCGGAACCCATATCCACTATCTTCAACACTCCTCCGGTCATGCATCAACTCTCCCGTCCTGCGAAACAACTAAACCCATGTTTCACTCCATAGCACACGCTTACCGCTCATCGCAACAACCGGCCCAACAAGTGACACGCCAGCCCGCCTGGCGTCATCGACGGCGCTGATAGACAAGATGGGAAGTCCCCTCCGGGTTGAGCCTCGGCTCCCCACCCTGTATTTTTGTCCGTCGCCTCCGAAGCGCCGTCCCACCTTTAAGCGTTGACCATGCAATGCGGCCGAATTTTGTGGCCATGAGACAAGGCGAGATATATAAAAGCACCACCCTTCGGCTTCCTCGTTTGTAGTTGCCATCTTTGTGCGTTGCTACTCTGCTTTGCATTGATTCTAGGACGAATCAATCCCTAGTTTGATCTGGAGCCGCTAAGAGTTTTATCTTGTCGGCCTTAGCCCGCAGCTACGTAAGTAATGCTCCATGAAACCTTGTTTGATACGTGGCTTGGGAGCTGTACATATAAAAGAATGCCGTCACCCTGACGTTGGGGTGGTTGATCAGTGCTCGGTTTTTTTTTGCGGGGGAGAGTACGCTTTCGTGCCACTTCACTGGGCTTGGGTATTGACCGTTTGAATATACACGCTGATATATAAGCAGAAAATATACAATTCGCCTTCGAGGCAAGGAAGAGAATCATGGCTTCCACTAAGCTGGTGCCCGACGACCCTCGGGTCGAAGATCGAGACGGCCCAGATTCGGGGCAAGAACTACAAGTACATCGTTGGGAAGCCCGAGGGCGAACCTGTCGATACTATGGTCCTGGTCCACGGCTTCCCAGACTTGGGATTCGGATGGCGCTGCCAGGTGCCTTACTTCATGTCATTGGGATTCCAGGTTGTCGTTCCAGATATGATTGGTTATGGCGGAACCGATGCCCCAGAGGCTCTGGAGGAGTACAGATACAAGAGCGTCGCGACGGACATCAAGGAACTCGCTCAGAAGTTTGTTGGCGAAGGGCAGATCATCCTCGGTGGCCATGACTGGGGCGGTGCTGTCGCCTGGAGAATCGCCATGTGGTACCCCGAGCTGGTTAAGGCCGTCTTCAGCGTGTGTACGCCCTACATGTCACCGTCTTCCACCTTTGTCCCGCTCGAAGCTATCATCGCCGCTGGTCACCTACCCAACTTTACGTACCAGCTCCAGTTCGCGGGCCCCGACGTCGAGAGCAAACTCCAGGGCAAGGAAAAGGTCCGACAGTTTCTGAACGCGCTGTACGGTGGACGGGGTCCCAACGGTGAGGTCGGCTTCAAGGCGCTGGATGGTGTCCAATTCGACAACCTGCCGCTCTTAGGACCCGCACCGCTACTTTCAGAGGAGGAGCTCAACTACTACACGCAAGAATACCTGCGAAACGGAGCCCCGGAGATGCGCGGCCCATTGAACTGGTACCGCCTACGGAAGCTGAACTTCGACGACGAGCTGGAGTTGGCTGGCAAGGATCACAAGTTTGCGATGCCGGCGCTGTTCATCACGGCGACAGACGACGTGGCGCTGCCGCCGTCAATGTCAAAGGGGATGGACAAGCACTTTGACAACTTGACGAGAGGGGAGGTGAAGGCGACGCACTGGGCGCTAACGCAGGCTTCGGAGGGTGTCAATGCGCAGGTGGCTAAGTGGGCTAACGTTGTACTAGAGGGAGCTTTGAAGGCATCTCTCTAAGGTGGGGAAGTTAGGACGAAGGATGATGAATATGAAGCTAGAAATGAATATGTCTATTGAACGTCATGACATTGTGCACCGATTGAATTGAACTATGGGGATCTTGTACAACTGGATAACACCCCCTTCACTCTGGTCCCCTTCACTCTGGTGTGAGCTGTTCGCTTGACGTGAGATTTGCAGGGGATGGTGGGTTCGTTTGCATTTTAATTTTTTTCCAAAGCAAGGATACGACCTTCTGTCAGATGCCGCTGATACATGCCCTTGAATCCTGGTGTGGAGCTGCTCACGGCGTCTTATTCCTTCGAGGAACAGGGGATGTTAGTCGGCGAGCACTGACAGCAAGATGCCAAGGCTTGCCAGAGACGTTCGGTGTCCAGTCGCATTGAAGCCCATTGTCACTGTGTTGACCTCTGGAATTTACTGGCGGGTTGTCACCCGCTTGTTGTTCCCTGGGAATCATGAGGAATCGCCATGAGAATGCTGTTGGAGATATGGTAACATTTACCGCCGATCATGCAGTCTGGTGTGTAAGGTAAGACCATGTCCCTACGTCATCCAGTGAGACTTGAAGGAAGAATACATTGCATGAGCTTGAGTGACTCTCTATTTGGGTTGAATGAGGCTACGTTACTTCCAACTTTGGCAATTCGTAGATATAAGGTTGTTAGAGATACCTGTCATCCCGTGGTAGAGAGCTTACTCCATAGTAGCACCCATATGTGAAGTACGAAGCAATTGGTGATAGATGGATGGAGGTGGCTGGCTTAGGTGGGGACGGCGAAGATGACGACGTTCAAGGGGCTAGGGGTTCTCCACCAGTCGGCCGCGATGTACCCAGCGCCAGCCGGGCACCTGGAGAATAGGTACCCTTCAGTGGAAATTGGCGTGAGGAGATACCCGAAGCCAGGCCAATGGGGTACATGAGAGCCCGGGGGGGCCCTCGCCGAATACGACCCTCTGGGTGGCGGGTGATGTGGCTCTGGCAAGACGCCGCGAATAGCAACACACAGCCCAGCTCAGGGCAGGGGGCTTCAAGGAGGGACAAGGAGAAGAGGAGCCACAGGAGCCAAAGGAGGAGCCAGAGGATGAGCCAAAGGACGCCAGGGCAAAGCCATGACAGGAGGGGGGCTGCACGCTGCCAGGGGCTCAGACTTTTATTTTTACAGGGCTATTGCGGGATTCCATCCCATTCATCGCCTGGAGAAGCTGGACGCTGTTGGGGAGCTGTTAGGGACGCTACCGGGGGGACTGGTTGTTTCTTGTCAGCCACCAGACTGCCTTTGGCAACCAGCTACGGCGCCTCAGCTTTTAGCACCCCGTACTTCGTACCGGTAGTCACCCACCCGCTATCCACTGCAGCTACGGGGGCAGCTTAGCACTGTGGCCGCTGGGCCAGTGACGAGAGCCAGAGGAAGGCAAATCCGGTATTTCAGACCCGCCAAGTCTCCTGCCACGTCCACACTCACCCGCGATCAACGACACGAGTGTGGCTCTGTCAAGTTTCAAACCAAGAGACGAGAAGACGAAGAGACGAAGGCACGAAGACACAGCCATCCAGTCGGCGCCGCAGCTCCCGCGTGCTTGTTCCCTTGTTCCCTTGTCCCCTTGTCCATTTGCGGTGTCCTGCTTTGCCCTGCGTAGCCCTGCGTTGCCCTGCTCTCTGCTCTGCTCTGCTCTGCTCTGCGCTAGGCGTCCGCGACCCGCCCGCTCACCACAGAAACAACCCCCAAACCCAGACTCGACACACAGTCTCAGGGACCCGGCCAATCGCTGCATGCAAGCTGGCCACACGAGTGCCCCTTCAGCCTTTGAGCCTCAGTCCAGACGTCCCACTGCGCAGCACGCTACCCCTACAACGGAGCACCTCCAGTGCCGCCCAGCGCCTCGCACGCATACTCGCACGCATACCTGACGACTCTAGCGGTGCAGTGTGCTTCCGTCGAGCTTACGCCCAGAAAGGAGGCTGTGCAGCCTTTCCACGCCCAGAATCCCGACTCCAGAGGCTGGACGGCGAACTCAGCCAGCAACCAACCTGCCCAGTACCCCAGAGCCACCGAGCCACCGAGCCACCCCGTCTCATCCCATCAGCTGCGCTCCATCTTTTGTCTGTTGCGACAGCACGACACCCACGACGACCCGACGATTACGACCTCCACCGACCGTCCATCTTTCGCTTCTCCCCTCGCTCCCTCTCCCTCGCTCATCATCACCCGTATTTTCCATCTCGCGTCCTTGCCACTCCGTCCATCCCGCATGCCGACCGTCCCTCTTCCGAGCTGATTGCCTGACCTTGAATTGTCCGCCAGCATGGCTGGACGACAGCCAGGAGGGCCCCAAGGGGGTTCCTCCAGCAATCGCGACGACCTGCTCCTCGATCTCGACAACGACCAGCCCGTCTACAACGATGGCCAGCGGTCCACCCTCAATGATGACGATTTAATGCGATTCCACAACCAAGAACAAGACCCCCAGGGGCGTCCGTCCGTGTCTTACGATGACTTCGTCGGCGGCGGCGGAGGCAGCTCCAACCCACCAGCATCGCGCTCCGCAGGCGGCCTGGGAGTTCCGGGACCTGAAGCCGCGAACAACCCATACCTGACCAGGCAATATAGCCAGACATCAGATCTGCACAACTACCAGCGCTATGCTGACGACGACGACGACTTCCCTGCCGAAGGCGACTCTTACTACCAGCACGGCGGCAACAGGGCCCACGACAACTCACCGGGCATGGCCAGGAACAATGCGCGGAATCGAAACAGTGTCCTGGGCTTGGGCGGAGGCTTTCTGGGCAGAGTAAAGAACAAGTTGGGAATGGGTCAAGGTTATTCAGAGATGGATTTGCCCTTGACGGAGCCAGGCCATGAACGGGGCGACTCCGTTGGAGGATCCTCGCAACAGAAAGCCAAGAAGAGCGGGTTTGACATGGGCAACTTCAAATTCGGCTTTGGCAAAAGCAAGCCTGATCCTTCAACCCTCGGCCCCAGACTCATCTATCTCAACAACCCTCCCGCCAATGCCGCCAACAAATTCATCGACAACCACATCTCTACGGCCAAGTACAACGTCGCCACCTTTCTGCCAAAGTTCCTCTTTGAACAATTCTCCAAGTTCGCCAACGTCTTCTTCTTGTTCACCGCAGCGCTGCAGCAGATTCCCAACCTTTCACCCACGAATCCGTACACCACCATTGCGCCCCTCCTCATTGTGCTTCTCATCTCAGCTGGAAAAGAATTGGTCGAAGATTATAGGAGAAAGCAGGCCGATAGTGCCCTCAACTCCGCCAAAGCCCAGGTTTTACGAGGCTCTTCCTTTTCCGAAACGCAATGGATCAGTGTGGCAGTGGGAGATGTCATCAAGGTGGAATCAGAAGAGCCTTTCCCCGCAGACCTGGTTCTTCTGGCTAGTTCCGAGCCCGAGGGTCTCTGTTATATCGAAACAGCTAACCTGGATGGCGAGACTAACCTCAAGATCAAGCAGGCTGTGCCTGAGACATCCACCATGGTGTCACCGAGCGAGATCAGCAGACTGAGCGGCCGAATCAAGTCGGAACAGCCCAACAGCAGTCTCTATACATACGAAGCGACCCTGACGATGCAATCGGGAGGTGGGGAGAAGGAACTCCCCCTGAACCCCGAGCAGCTTCTGCTCCGAGGTGCTACCCTGCGAAACACTCCCTGGGTGTATGGTGTGGTGGTGTTCACTGGACATGAGACCAAACTCATGCGAAATGCCACCGCTACCCCCATTAAGCGTACCAAGGTCGAGAACCAGCTCAATTGGCTTGTTCTGGTGCTGATCGGTATACTTATGGTTTTGAGTATCGTCAGTACTGTCGGTGACCTCGTCCAACGGCGTGTCGAAGGCGATGCCCTCGAATACCTTCAGCTGGAGAGTACCAGCACTGCTGGAGCGGCCGTGAAGGTATTCTTCAAGGACATGGTCACCTACTGGGTTTTGTTCTCCGCTCTGGTCCCCATCTCTCTGTTTGTCACTGTCGAACTGGTCAAGTATTGGCACGGAATTCTCATCAACGATGATCTTGATATGTACTACGACAAGACTGATACACCCGCCACGTGCCGAACCTCGAGTCTAGTCGAAGAATTGGGCATGGTCGAATACGTCTTCTCGGACAAGACCGGAACCTTGACTTGCAATATGATGGAGTTCAAGCAATGCTCTATCGCCGGAATCCAGTACAGTGACGATGTGCCAGAAGATCGACGCCCAGCCATGCAAGACGATGGAACGGAAGTCGGCATCTTCGACTTCAAGGTCCTCGAGTCTAACCGGAAGGGCAACCACCCAACAGCGCCCGTCATCGATCACTTCTTGTCGCTTCTCTCTATCTGTCACACTGTCATCCCCGAAATGAGCGAGAAGGGTAAAATCAAGTACCAGGCCGCTTCTCCCGATGAGGGCGCTTTGGTGCAAGGTGCGGCGGAGCTTGGATACAAGTTCACTGCACGAAAGCCCAAGGCCGTCATTATCGAGGCCAACGATCAGGAATCCCAGTTCGAGCTCCTTGCCGTTTGCGAATTCAACTCGACCCGAAAGAGAATGTCTACCATATATCGCTGCCCCGACGGCAAAGTTCGCTGCTACTGCAAGGGTGCTGATACGGTCATCCTGGAGCGCCTGAGCGGGGACAACCCCCACGTCGATATCACCTTGCAACACCTTGAAGAGTACGCCTCAGAAGGTCTGCGAACGCTTTGTTTGGCCATGCGAGAAATCCCCGAGCAGGAGTTTCAGGATTGGTACAAAATCTTCGAAGTCGCACAGATGACTGTTGGTGGAAACCGTGCTGATGAGGTCGACAAGGCTGCCGAGCTCATCGAACACGACTTCTTCCTCCTTGGTGCGACGGCTATTGAGGATCGTCTTCAAGACGGTGTTCCGGAGACGATTCACACCCTTCAGCAGGCCAACATTAAGGTGTGGGTATTGACCGGAGATCGACAGGAGACCGCCATCAACATTGGTATGAGTTGCAAGCTGCTTAGCGAGGACATGATGCTGTTGATTGTCAATGAGGAATCGGCTGCTGCTACTCGCGACAACCTCCAGAAGAAGACCGATGCCATCCGCACCCAAGGTGACGGCACGATCGAAACTGAAACCCTCGCATTGATTATCGACGGAAAGTCCTTGACATACGCCCTAGAGAAGGATCTGGAGAAGCTGTTCCTCGACCTTGCCGTTATGTGCAAGGCAGTCATCTGCTGTCGTGTCTCGCCCCTCCAAAAGGCATTGGTTGTTAAGCTGGTTAAGAAGTATCAGAAGGGGTCGATTCTCCTCGCTATTGGCGACGGAGCCAACGATGTCTCCATGATCCAAGCCGCGCATATTGGTGTTGGTATCAGTGGTATGGAAGGTCTTCAAGCTGCACGAAGTGCCGATGTGGCCATTGGCCAGTTCAGATTCCTTCGGAAGCTACTGCTGGTACACGGCGCCTGGAGTTACCAGCGTGTGAGCAAGACGATTCTCTTCTCATTCTACAAAAATATCGCTTTGTATATGACACAATTCTGGGTAAGTTTTGATAGAATATTCCTCTTAGAGACCCCCGCTAACCTTCTGGTGTAGTTTACATTCCAAAACGTCTTTTCTGGTCAGGTCATTTACGAGTCCTGGACTCTGTCTTTCTACAACGTCTTCTACACCTTCCTCCCACCCCTGGCTCTTGGTATCTTGGATCAGTTCATCTCGGCCCGCCTACTAGATCGCTATCCCCAGCTGTACATGATGGGCCAACAGAACTACTTCTTCAAGCTCAAGGTCTTTATGCAGTGGATCGCCAATGCGATATACCACTCCATTATTCTCTACATTGGTGGTGAGCTCTTCTGGTATGGCGATCTCATTCAAGGTGATGGTAGGATTGCCGGTCATTGGGTTTGGGGAACCGGACTCTACGCCGCGACTGTGCTCACTGTCTTGGGCAAGGCGGCTTTGGTTACCAACAATTGGACCAAGTACCACGTGCTCGCCATCCCCGGAAGCATGGCTTTCTGGTATCTCTTCATCGCTGTTTACGGTATTGTGGCACCTATGGCCAATGTGTCCACTGAGTATCACGGCGTGGTGCCTAGGCTCTATAGCAGCCCCGTCTTTTGGCTTCAGACTGTCGTCCTCGCCGTCCTGTGTCTGATCCGAGACATCGCCTGGAAGTTTGCGAAGCGCATGTACTTCCCGCAAACATACCACCATATCCAGGAGATTCAGAAGTATAACATCCAGGATTACCGGCCAAGGTACGCCCCCATCATGCTCGCTCTTTAACATAATCTTGATGCTGACTGTGTGTATAGAATGGAGCAATTCCAAAAGGCCATCCGAAAGGTGCGGCAAGTACAGCGCATGCGCAAGCAGCGAGGCTACGCCTTCTCTCAGGCTGATGAGAGTCAAACGCGTGTGCTCCAGGCATACGACACAACGAAGAATCGTGGAAGATACGGAGAAATGGTGAGCTCGAGGCCAAGCGGGAGATAGCCGGCCACGGCTCGAACTCGGCGTGGATGCTCGGGATGGAAAGGAAACCGTGATTTATTGCGCATGACGAAATAAAAACCCCGGGCTTGCTTAGGAGTTGGACGCTGCTTTTTTAACATCGCTTGGTTGATTTTCCCACTTCTCTTCGGTGTCCACCATCGCGCAGCTGGCGGCGAATTGTTGTCCCAGATGCTGGCCTCCCAGTTACCACCCCCCTTTTTTGTTTTCTGGTTTATTCTTGGCGGGTCACCCCCCCTTCTTCCATGGCTTGACGCTGTGGAATAACGATGATCTTAGATGGCTCTCTCGAGGAGAGGGAAATAGTCTTAGTTAGATGTGGCTTATTGAGCTGAGCCGTGCTTGGGTTGGAGACAGGTCTGGGATGATGGGACTGGATGAAACTGGACTGGACTGGACTGGACAGGACAATACTGAATGGATGGGATGAGACGGACCGGAATGGGGACTTGGACTGACATGTATTGTGTTATGTATTTTATTGGGCGAAAGATGCCAGTCATGATAGGGAAATGTGAATCCTGTCTCTCCGTTGTTGGTTGCCACCGTTATCTTTTGAATATTGAGCATGAAAGAGTGGTTGACGACTTATGTAAAGTATACGAGTGGGCCATTGGAGAATTGGATGTGACGAGCAAACACATTCATCTGTCTGGAAAGCTATGAATGTGAGGAGCTATGGGCGTATAGAACTTCTGAAAACAATTTATTTGACGCACTAACCAGGTTTGATAGAAAGCCTTTTATCCCCCCAGCTGTACTATCGGTCATGTTGTCTTTTCCAAATTCGTGCAGGAGATGCGCGCATGTCGAGGACCACGTCCATATGACCTGCCCAGACTCTTCATTGTGAGCCAAGCTCCGCGGTCTTCTCCGCATGTGCGATTGAAGATTCTCTCTGCCTCGAGATACTCCCACTCGGCACACTTGGTGACCTGCTCGGCCGCGCAGACAAAGACCATGACACTCCCGTGAAGGGCGATGTCGACTCTCATTCTGCTGACGCGGAAGTCCTCGCAGTAGTTGGCGAGCGCCTCCTTGGACGCAAAGTAATCATCCGGGTCCAGAGGCGATGCGTCCCTGAAACAGCCGGAGTTGGAGACGGGCATGAGACCGCTGACGACGCTGGGCTGTTCAGTTCCGCGAGGCAGAATGATCTTTCCAATGTCGGTATCGTTGGTGATTGGCCCGTGGCCGCGATGGAGGACAGGCTGTCCGTAAATGTTGTTGCCCTGGAATGTCATGGTGTAGCGGCCGTCGGTGAGGTTGCCAGGCAGCCCCCACGACAACTGTATGGCTTGACAGCCCTGGAGGAAGGCCAAGAAGGCGAGGGGGGCGGTATGTGTCCACTTCATAGTGAGGGTTGGTGAATAGGGGAGGTTAGTCAAAGATGATGAGTACGGTTGATGATGGGGGAGGTTAGTCAAAGATGATGAGGATGATTGATGAATGGGGGAAGGTTAGTTAAAGACGAGTATGGCTGGTGAATGGGAGAGGCTAGTAAGAGTTGATGAGTACGTTTGGTGAGTGAGGGTTGGTGATGCAGAGAAGGATGGCTTAGACGGGTGACAACCAAGGAAATATTGTTTAGAGTGATAGAGGAGTGGCCGAGGATTCTCGTCTTTGAGGAATATTTGCCCGCTTATATACACCGAGAGAGGACCTTGAGGGTTTGAAAGGGAAAGGTTTCGGAGATGATGAAGGATATAATCATCAAGGTCATGGTCAACTGAGTCTCAACATGTGGTACTCGTGCACAGAAAAGGGCCATATAGGTCAGTCGTTGTCTGTTTAGAAGTAGGTTTACTGGTGTCCTATTCCTCACGGTTCCTCTTTAGCCAGAGGTGCGCAAAGCTTGTCCTTCAAGGGTGGTGGCGGATGCACCATTGTGAGGCGCTTGCGAATAGTATTGACCACAACGGTCGGATCACGTCTCCGGAGCAGGTTTGACAGGACAACTTTGTTTAGTGGCCGAGAGGATGGATAGGAATGGAATCACCTTGGATTCCATCATTTTTCTTTCTTTTATTTCGGATAGACATGTGAATCGTATTGGCCTTCACGAATGGCAATTCGATTATATATATCTAGGTGATGATGATATCATTGGATCGAGGAATCAAGGCTATCCGTAGTCTCACCGAACTCGGATCTAACTCAGCCTCAGCCCCAGCCTCAACGTCACGTTATTTCGGAAACCCATAATCATATGGCGAAGAGGTCAAGCGAAGAGGTTAAGCGAAGAGGTCAAGGCGTGCGGCTGACTCAATCCTCGCCACAGCGCTCCGGCAGAGTTGCGAGAGCACTCTGTTCAGCCGTTCTGCAGCAAATTACTAATCACTGGCTCAGATAACATGATAAAGTCGGTCAAGAAGCCCCCCTTACACTTGATCGGGACTCGCTGGGGGAATGCTCACCTCGAATTCCAGACGCCATCTCCTGGCGCATGACCGGCTCGACTCGTCGGAGACAGGCGAAAGACCCCACTGATCTTCTAAGCAGACCGAGATCCAGCAAACCGGCAACATGGGAACGCGCTGTAGTCTGCGGGTTGATGACTCTGCTGCGGGCGACGAGTGGCTCTCTCTCAGAATAGCACGAGGCCCAATGAGGTCATAATAGCCTCAAGCTCACCGATGCGACTCCTGAGGCTGGCAGTCAAGACCTGCATACACGGTGCTATCGCCAACTCTCAGACTCCCATGCCGTCTAATCCCCCATCCGAATCCCCCATCCCAACCAAACGCCCGTACATGGCTCGCACTCTCACGAGAACACCACGCACGGGGCCACACCACCGCTGACGTTCTTCCCCCCACGGGTCGGCTGGCTTATTGCTGGTCACCGGACGCCATCCTCATCTCCCTGGCCGGAAATATGAAGGAGGGGGGGGGTGGTTGCGTGCCAGCTCACATGACGCCTCCTTCACCCCGCGTTCCTGCTCGAATGCATTGCATTGTATTACGGTAGTACCTTTAAGCTAATTATTAATTTCATCTTCCCCCTCCCGACTCTCGGTACCGACCTTCCCCCCCCCGTTGTCCCACTACGACGCCTAGCTTGCTTCTCCC
>JAANBB010000244.1:0-59152 GCA_014621425.1 Cylindrodendrum hubeiense | reverse complement strand
CCGCCACGACCACCGAAGCCCATTCCGGGGCCACTACCGGCGTATCGGTCCTCACGGACCTCAAGGACTCGACCTTGCCAGTCATAGCCATTAAACTGTTGAATGGCGTTGCGAGCGTCATCGGGGCTCTCGAACACGACGATTCCGGATCCCTTAGGTCGCCCGTCAGGGCCAACATGGACATCGGCGCGAACGACACCGCCGTTTCGAGCTAAACAATGTATTAGGTGGGCTGTCTCCCGAACACAGCCGCCCTGAGAGCGGGGGCTGGCAACATACCTGCTTGTCGGAAAAGATCCTTAAGATCCTGCCAGCCGACGTTGAAGGGTAGCTTATCACGAGTCAACAACCAGAGGTGACTGAAACCAAGAAAGGGGAGTAACAAACGTTGGCAATGTAGATCTGACGACCGCCACCGCCGGGGGCACCGCCGCCGTAGCCAGGGTTGAAACCAGGGCCACCACCGACGCCGACGCCGCCGCCGCCGCCGGGGGCCATTCCGCCGCCAAAGCCGCCGCGGTTGCCGCCCGTGGCGCCAATGAATCGGGGTTCTGCCTCACGATCCTAAATGTCAAGTATTAGCACGGCGTCTTGCCGAGACGAGACCGGGGGTCCACTAACCTCTCGGACATAGACGAGACGACCCATGAGGTTCTGGTTGCTTAGCTGGGCAACAGCCTGCTGGGCTTGTTCCCGCGTAGCATATTCCACAATACTGGACCAACGTTAGCTAGACTCGGAGACAAGCGTATCGGAAAGGCGCAACTTACCCGCATCCCTACAATCACCCAAGGACAACGTCCCAACCCGTCAACCCAACCATCCATAAGGCTAAGAGGGAAGAAAACCACAAAAGAAAGCCAACCAAAGACTACGCGATGAAGCCCACCTTCGACATTCCGTTTGGAAGCAATAAAACGTCGGCAAAAAGCACCTCTCCAGCTAGATGTCCATCTCGTCAGCCCCACGTCACTCCTCCAAAGTCCGCGGCATCGAAAGCCTCACCCTGTCTCATGAAATCCTTGAGATGGTGCCACTTGACATCGTACGAAAGGTTGCCGACGTAGACCCGGCGGTCCTGCTGAGACGACTCGCGAATGGTCGACATCATTTGTTCTCGCGCCGCAGCCCGTTCCTCGTATGATCGATGAGGAACCTGTCCACTGTATCCAGCACTTGGTCCTCCACCTGGGGCGCCTGTGCTAGTCATGGGCGAGCGATCACGGCCTCGGCGATAATCGTCCCGGCTTCCTGATCGACTGCGGGGGGAATAGGACCGTCGTCGACTTGACCGGCCAGGGCTTCTAGATCGTCGTCGAGGTGATCGGGACCTTTCGCGCTGGTAACCGTTAGCGGCGGGATGGAGAGGAGGTGATTCCATGCCCCGGGGGTCGAGATGTAAGGTGGTAGGTTCGAGGTTCGAGGTTGAGGTAGGCAAGATGAAAGAAGTGATGAGAATGGTTGCGAGGCAGAGGGTGGGGGCGAGCGCCACGCGCTCGAGTAGAGTGATTCACTCTCAAACCGCAGCAGTGAGTAATAGCCGCTCGCTATCAGGCGCCAGACACTTGACAGCGCGTAGCAGCAGGAGCAAACAGCTAGTCGCAACGGCCGGTTTCGGATGAGCGGAAAGCACCTATCAGTTCCCCAACGTGCGAGGCCAGAGACCTAGCATCCCGTGCGAAGCGGGGGAAGAGGCTCGGAAGCCGCCAGAAACAGCCGCAGTGCAGTCGCGCGGGGGAGGCACACGGCCATGCGCGGGTACGGGAGAGGGATTGCGTGTAGGCAAGTGAAGAGCAAACGGAATCGGAAAGAGAATGGGACTACTCACGGGTCGGTAGGTATCGCCTGAATCAGCTAGAGAGAGGTGAGTGTTAGAATCGAAAACCAAGAGAAAAGCTCCGTGACAGACGCAACGGCAAGAGAGGCGAAGGAGGAGGAAGAGTGGTTGAAATAACAGGGAGTGACGGTAGCTAGGTAGAGGTGGTGGAGGGGTGGCATAGGTAGAGGGGAACGCTGAGTGGACCTGGCAGGAAACATGCAGGTAAGGGGGTTTGATAATGCAGTGTATGGGGAAATGTGACGCGAGAGAGGCGGCCGGAAGAGGTTGTCGGGTGTGGAATGGGGGCTCCGAGGTGCATCGAGCAAGAGGTGGTATCACATTGATTGATGAGGACACTCCAGGAGTGGGAGCGATCGCGCAAAGGCAGCTCGGGGTCAGTCGGGCTCCCGCTCAGGCTCAAGATCAGGCTCAGGCTGAAGCTCAGGATCGGGCTGAAGCTCAGGCTTGGCCGTCTGAGCAGGCTCGGGGGGGAGAGGAGGGAGGAGGGAGATATACGGGAAGGCTTCGCGGCGACACGGTGCTGGACAGACGCGCGTTTGGGCCTGGCAACAAACGAGTCGCGAAGGCCAGCAGCGAGCGGAGAGCCGGAGGGGAGATCAGGGTGGAGGGCAGGACGACAGAGAGAGCAACCGGAGAAAGATGACATACCCATGGCAACTATGCTCTACTGAAGAGAACTTTTTGGGGGGTGGGAGGGTGTCCTTGTCGCGTGGTGAGCGACGAGCGGCTGGTCTGGATAGGCGGAAGGCAGCGTGTCCAGTGTCCACGTCGCAGAGAACGGCGGGATAACTATGGGGAGAGCAGGCAAAAACAAGCCACTGGTCCGGAGTCAGCCAGAGAACGTCGAATGTCGCATAAATGCAAGCGGGCTGCAGCACGGGCGATTCGTGTCGGGCTGCTTGGGCTTGGGCTTGGGGGAGGAACAACTGGGGCAGCGCAAAAGAGAGCAGCAGCAGCAGATGATGGCGTCTGTTCTCCCTCACTGCCTTGTCTGTCGCAAAAAGAAAAGACGCGTTGATGAGGCGGAGGGACCAGGCGACGAATGAGAGGGCGGGAGCTGGGGGACGACTAGGGGGACCCGCGATGCAGGCTACCCTACCCTTTCGTTCGTACCTACAGTGTCCGTACTCTGGTACAGTACCACGACGAGGCCGGCAGAGGCAATCGGGGCAATGATGACGCTCGGCGGCTTCAGGGGCTTGCTTGTCAATGGTGCTTGTCAATGGTGCTTGTCAGTAGTGCTTGTCAATGGAAGCTGAAGCAGGGTCCCGACGGTCGGCAGCGGTTTTGGATTGGGGCGGGCGGCGACCGGATGCCTGGGCCAGTTAGCTGAGGTACCAACAAGGTACAATCCAGAATCCAGCCTGTGCCAAGGACGGCTCCCCGAGTCCTCGTCCTTCGGCAGTCCGGTAGGATGCGCGTCGCTGTCTCTAGACAGCCGCTATTCGAAGCTAAAGGCTGCAGATCCCGTCGACGAGGACGACACGGGGAGGGGAGGGATAAGCGGGCTGCAATGCGGCGCCGACGGGCTTGCTAGGCGGGCTGGCTTGCGACACCCGCGCGGCCAGGGCAAATGAGGGCATCTCCGGGGAAGGACGAGGGACGGAGTCCTTCGCACAGGGCTGAGGCTATGTGTGTAGATGGGTACGTACCTATCTCGGGGGAGCGGTCTCGGTGTAGCTGCCTCGTGCGCCGTACCGTATGCACTCGGACGGATGAGTGTGTGTCGTCGTCGTCGTCGTCGTCGAGGTTATCTGTCACTGGTTGGGCGAGCTCGGCGAGCGCGGGTGATGGGATTGTCGGGTTGGCTGCGGCAGTGGTGGGTTGGTGGTGCGGGTGCAAGGCCTCAGGCTTAGTGGCGTTCACTTATCCTTGTCTCAACAAGGCAGGTACCTATAAGTAAAGCAGGCAATTGCAGCGAGAGACAATACCAGAATCTGCAAGTTGTTGGCACCACGATGCCAGTCAGTCACAATCACAGTCGCATCCATGCTTGACCGCGTTGATTGGGGTAGCCGGACAGGGGAATCCGCCCAAGGTGGATAAGGCAGGCAAATACAGACGTTGGCCTGTGAGGGGCCGGGAGAAGAAGAAAGATGGGACGGAGCTTACTAGCTTAAGGTACTGGGTCGCACGTAGTACGGAGTACAGTTTGGTACAGATAGGTAGGTATGTCTTGTCAATTCGGAGGGCTGCCACGCAAAAGTAGCAACCAAGTCACGTAAACCACGGGATGCCGGGCGGTTGTCGATGATGACAGATCTGGAGACCGCCGTTTCAGGACAAAGCTAGTTGCCGTTGGGTTATTCACCATGTATGCGCGCAGACTGCTGTCTCGCGGAGGGGTCTGCGACATGCAGCACGGATGGGCGCACTTGCTTCCGAGCGAAGGCTGTGAGTCGAGCTTGGATGCTGGCTGCGCTCAGCATGACGATGAGGCGCTCGAGGGGAATAGCAGACGGTTCTCGAGACGCGGTAATATTGCGCGCCCAGACAGGTTTTCATATCGTATTCTGCCTCACACATTCGGGTGTCCATGAGTATGGTCGAGGCAGCACGACCCAAGGTCAGGCGAGGCAACCGAGGCAAACCCAGCTCCGTAGGCACACTGTGACAGCCTTGCGGTCGCTGGTCTCAAGAGCTTAATGCATTCAGCCCGGATGCATGTATACTAGGCATGTATACTGTGTGGTTGGTAGCAACATGCACCGTATGACCACTCATCCCGGGCGACATTCCAGCTCCAAGCTACCTTCAGTATGGTCGTCTGCCCATCCCTTACACACAAACACGAAGTGGAAGCCGGACGGCCTTCGCACAACGCCCGTGGATGCGTCATTCTAGGGTATCAGCGCAGCTTCGGCTCAGTCCCTGTCCCAACCGACAGATCTGATTCACATGCGAGCTGCACCCAATGGGCCTGGTAATGTGCAAGCATCTGCTGACGCTTGTCATTGACGTCCACCGGTTCCTACCTACCTTACCTGCCCACTGACGTGCTCCGCGAGATGGATGGGGATATGTACCAGAAGGTTCCGCAAGTCCACTAGGCGCAGAGGTCCCCGGTTCCGTTAAACAACGGGTCCATGGGCCGCCCATTGCGTTCCGTTATGCGAATGCCGCTTCTTCCATCATGCCAGAACCTGCTTGACAAATCAGTCGTCGTCGACAATCTCATCGGTCTCATCGGTCTCATCGGTCTCATCAACCCCGGGGATCCCCTCCCTCCTCCCTCCTCCCTCGGGCCAAGCTGGATCAGGCTGTGTACGGACCAAGTGGCCCCCTCGATACCCAAGAGCTATTTTTCAATCTGCGTCTGTCAGCAATGCCGTGCCTCACATCATCTCGGCTGAGAATAAGGTGCAAGGAGGTCAGGTAGTTGGCTGCCGTGTGGGGCGGCGCGGATGGACCAAAGATGGCCAACGCCATCAAATCATCAATCCGCACCAACCAAGCTCGTTGGTGGACCACGGACTGCAAGCCGCTCGAAGCGGCCTGATAGTGCCGACAACCCCTTGTCTCATGGCCTCGGGGTTCACCCACCAACTTTCCCATCAACGGATACCGGTTGAAAAGACGAGACAGTTTACCTCCGGCACCAGCAATGGCCCTCACCAACCAGCACTTGACACCTGCGGCGCCGTCAGGGAACGTCAGGGATGGCCGCGACATGCGGCCAACTCATTAACAACCCAAGCGGGTGATGCGAAGAATAAACCCGTCATGCAAGGCTTTACTTGGATCGCAACCCCCCCCCCCCCCCGCCCGCCAGATCTGCACCTTTGAACCCACATCCCGCACTTCTACATGCCAATTCCCATCACTGTCGCAGCCTCGACACGGGGCAGGGAGAAATGGCATCCCTCTCGTCGAGTAAGTTCGATCCTCATCACACCTACATCCAGAGTAAGATGGACCGACTTACTTTTCGGGCTCGCGGCCGTAAGTGCGGCGCGCATTAACTACTGGGAGGACACCACGTGCTCATTATTTTCCGACTTTGCCGCCTTTGAGGGGCGTCGTCCGGATCCAACCCCTGTCTATCGCACGCTTCTTCGGAATCACAGGCATTAACCCACAGTCCTGCAGGGGACATTCAACAACATGATGCCAAGGACCAAGGAATAACCGTACCGGACAGTCCACCTGTTCCCTCCGAAACTGTGTATCCTGTACGGAGTACGCCTTGCCCGTCAGGTGCAGCCCAGTCTAGGTGTGATTGGTGTCGCTGGGCTTTCAACTTGAAGTCTACTGCGCCGTAGAGTTCGCGCCGTTACACAACAGCCCAGCAGCGGTTCAGTGGAAATAGCCGACCAATCGCCCTGGCGTTCGGGCCCCTTCTTCAAGGGTGACACTTTACCCATGTTTGAAATGTCACTCTGTACCTGCAAACGTCGTCGTGCCTGGAGGGTCATGAACAAGTCGAGGTGAGTTATGGATACCAGAAGCCGAGTCCCTTGCGACCCATTCGTCAACCCAGCCGTGCAGGCGGGTCCAAGCCACAACGGCCAGTATTACCCAGACGGAGCGGGCGACGAGCCTGTCCCTGGATAACCGACGTGACTGGTTGGCACGAGGCAAAGGTACAGTACATCCACGCAAGAGGTGAATACTTCTTCGTACCATCCTGCACTTGTCTCAGCAATCGTCATGGAGGACCGTCAGCTACCGGTACCCGCAGTGTCCACATCTCTCTCGCCCGGGTGAGGCACTTTCTGAGCCTCGCATTGGCCGGTTTGGAGGAGCCGGTGCGCGGGCAGAGTGTCATCAGGGTACTTGTTTGACTTGTTAGACCCGGCTCGACTGTGCGGCCTTGCAGGGCTATAAGTGTTGGACGCCCGAACGTGGTTGGCGAGACTATGAATCCAACGGGACGCGGTGCGAGTGGACTAACAACCGCGGTAGATCTGATCATCAAGGTTGCTAGCGGATCCTACACCATGCAGTTTGCGACCACGCCGAAGCTCCTGGCAGCAATCCATGTGGAGCACTACTTATAGCCCATGCCGCGGCCATACGAGGACGCCGGTGGGTAGGTTCTTGTCCCGGGTGTGGACGAATATCACCCCAGCGGCCCTGCGTGGATGAATGATTGATTGATCCATGCCATGCTTAAATGCCTCTCGCCTACAAGAATATGTGATGTGAGTGTTGGGCATCCCGACGACGCCAACTGGCCACTGCTACACCACAATATGGTCCCCGCCAACACGATTACGTCGCAAAGCCGGGATGAGTCGAGGGGTAGTTGGCGGAATGGCGTCAGTTGTTTGGCGTCAAGCTGTTGGACGTCATGGTCTTACGTGAGAGTACATCTTTGGTCGCCGGGAAGCTTGGAGTTCTTCCAGAGACAACTTACAGAGAGGCGGAGAGAGTGAAATATCGTGCCACGCGTGGTCAACAAGCGGAGTACAAGAAGATGGAATGCACCACGACGGGGACAATGGCACATCCACTGTGACCGGCCATGACTGTCGCCGTGAGAGTTGGGAGCGTCGCAGGATGGTTGGTCCCGGGTACGGTTGGGCGGAAGTGGCCCGAGCTCCGCGGCGTCGGCCCACGTCCAAGTCTCGGCGGAGTAGAACCCGCCGCCATTGGGAAAATCGTAGCTCAAACTCCAAGGCTCGGACAATACAGGGCTCAGTCGTCTATAATCCGCCCGCCTCTTCGAGCCTCTTCGAGCCAGCTTATTGTCAACTCCCGCCTCCCGCATACCGCATAACGATAGCCATGTCGGCGTCCGCCCGGCTCCTCCCCAGGCCATGCGCCCTGCGCGCTCCCCGCATCGCCGCCCAGCGCCTCGCCCTCCGACCCTTCCACTCATACGACCACCCGCCGCCTCCCGGGCCCTTCGGCGACGCTGAGAAGGCCATCCTCGCTGCCGCCTACAAGCACGTTCCTGATCACGGCTTCTCCCAGCGTGCCCCTGCGGGCCTCGCGCCCGCGACGCCGGATACCTCGACATCAGCGCCAGCGTCCTCCCCGAGGGCACCTTCAGCCTCATCAAGTACCATCTCGTGTCCCAGCGCGAGGCCCTGGCTGCCCGCAGCGAAGAGATGTTCAATGGAGAGGAGGACCAGCCTGGAATTGGTGCCCGCGTCGAGGCATTGACTTGGGAGCGATTGATGGGCAACAAGGAGGTCTTGGACCGATGGCAGGAAGTATGTGCACCATACAATTACATGTGAAAGAGGATGGTCCTAACTGTGTTCCACCAGGCATTGGCTGTCATGGCTCAACCAAGCTACGTACCCGCATCTCTCAAGGAATTGGCTGCCCTGTCCGACGAGATCTGGTTCCTCGCCGGCGACAAGGCCGTCGATCCCTCATGGTACTCGAAGCGCGCCAGCCTGTCCATGATCTACAGCACCAGCGAGCTGTTCATGACCAACGACCGGTCCCCCGACTTTGTTGAGACAAGACAGTTCCTCCAGCGGCGGCTCGGCGAGGTCAAGTCCCTCGGCGGTCTGGTCGGGTCCCTCGGCCAGTGGGCCGGTTTCACCTTTAACGCGGGCATCAATGTCCTGAGAAGCAAGGGAGTCCGGGTCTGAAATCTTGTCCCTAGACCTGTTCCTGATCTGCTGCCTGTATGATAGTGTATGAGCCATGTACAACCATCCCCACAACCACCGCCGACATAGAGGTCCTGGCAAGCACCCGACATAATACCAAGTCCATCCATACACTCTCCATCGCATGTGCAATTGTTCCTTGAAACTCCGATAGTCCTGTCCCTGATGTCGACACCCAAGCGCCTCGCCAATAACGTAATGGCATGTAACTCCCAGAATTCACATTCGTCTATTCCTGCACACAGACTCTTACACGAGCGTTCGTTGGCGGGGATCAACCAACCTACACGGGAGACACATTAGCAAAAAGTTCAATTTCGTCAAGGAGATTGACCATACCTGATAATCTTGACATCTTTGTCCAGCCGAGCCCGGCCCTCGATGGCATTAGGGGTGATGAGAATATACTGCCGTGACACGGAGCGACGCGCGGCATCCACCTACACCGAAGCCACATTAGTTTCGGGTCACCTCACACGTCTCACGTCAGATAGGATAATGACTTACCAGCATGTTCGTGCTGATGGCTCGGTTGACATTGTCCATGAAGACATCGAACTCGTCGAGACACCGGATAGGCGAGCCAATTGCCTCCCACACAGAGAGCAGCATACAGATGGATGAGAAGGACTTCTCGCCACCAGATAGCGTCTTTGTGTTCCTACCGGCAGCGCTCTTACGCGTCTCGTCAGGCTCGATCTGGATTTGGACTTTGCGCGCGCGGTGGTCCAGGTCAATCTTGCCTCGGAAGCCACGCTCGCTGAGGAGGTAGTTGAACTGGATGCGGATTCGGGCGCTGATCTGCCGCTGGAACTGGCGCCACAGATGGAGACGTTGTTCGATGGCTCGTTTCAGGGACGAGATGGTGTCGTCGACGTCTCGGGTCTGCTTGATGACATCTTCATATCTCTCTCGGGTTTCGGTCGCACGGTCGTAGATTTGCTGGTCTGTTGCTCCAAGCCGCCTCTCTCGCTGCGCCAGCTGCTCGCGGACCTTCTCATACTTCTTCTCGATACTCTTGTGGGTCTCGTTGTCGGGGATGTGAACACGCTCGGGGGCCATCTCCTGAGCCTGTCCAGTGAAGTCTTCAACCTCGGCAGCCTTCTCGTCCCGTTTCTCCTCCGCGCGTCTTCGTTCATTCTTCTCGATGTCCACCCTCTCAAAGGCCTCGTTCTTTTTGGCAACAGCGAGCCGCCTCATCGATTCGTGACTGTTGATCTTCTCTTCTGCCTTGTTGACCTTGGCCTGGTAATCGTCTCGCTCGCCTCTCTCAGCCTCTAATTTCCGTTTGGCCTCCTCAGACTTCGTGTTGAGATCCCGCTTTGCCAGTCTCATGGCACCATACTGGTTGCCGATTTGATCTTCTTCGACATGCTTAGCGTTCAGTTCGGTCCGCAGGACGACGAGGCGGTCATCAGCACCCTCAAAGGCATCGAGCTCCATGGCGATGCGCTCCACCTCAGCCTGAGTCCGGCGAAGCCCGTTTTCTAGTTCCTTTATGCTCTTTCGATGGGCATCAAGTTCACTCTTGTGTCGCTGAAGTGCTTGCATCGCTTGGCGGTCCTCGCCCATAATTTCCCGCAGTTCCACCCCAAGTTGCACCAAGTTCTCCTTTTGCAGGTCGACCTGGCGTGCGGAGTCTGTCTGCATCCTGGGACGCTGCGCTCCGGGCTGGATTGGGCTTGTGCCTATGGATCCGTTACGGTTCGTGATGCGCAATCCATGGCCTCGCTTTCCTCTTCCATCGTGGAAGCAGATGCACGCAGACACATTGCGTGGGGGCGTATTGTCGATCATGACTCGTTGAGCCTCCGTTCGTTCTTTGATTAAGATAATCTTTTCGATTTGGTTGTTGATGATGAGTTGCGAGCGGACCAGCTCGTCGTCGAATTGCAACACTCTGAGAATTGTGTCGAAGTGAGCATCTGGTTCTTGGCTGTTCGTGTCTATTCGGCTTGCATACGCAATGTAGATTGGAGGCGGCCTCCTCATCCCAACCTTTCGCATGATGTTTGAAAGTTTTGATTGATCCGACTTGCTTCTCACAATAAAGGCATTCAATGCATCTCCGAGTGTCTTCTCGAGAATGCCAGACCATTCCGGCTTCGAAAGCCTGACATGAGCGCCGATGGGTCCGATGGGTTTCTGGTCAAATCCCCTCTCGCTCTCAACTGCCTTGACGAGGCCGACCATGTCCCGATCAAATCCATCGTATGCAGAGCCGGTTCTTGACTGGAGTTCCCTGACTTGTTGCTCTGCAGCCAATATTTCTTTGCGTTTGGTGTCCTTGGCGTATTGGTGTTTCCTGGAGGTTTGCTCAGCTTCCACCAACTTGGCCTGAAGACGCGGGAGCTGTTGAGTGCTTTCGTTGATTTGTTCTTCGAGGGCCTTTTCTTCGGCAGTTGCTTCGGAAAGCTCGGCGTCCTTCTCTGCACGGGCAGATCCAGTCGACTCACCGAGCCGCCGCTCTTCTTCCTTAATTTTAGTTTCACAAGATCGTATGTCCTCCTTGACAGTTTTAAGGCGTCCATGCGCATCTCGCTCCTCCCGGTGCAAGTCGGTGACTTCTTTCCTAGCTGCATGGAAGGCTACCTCAGCCTCGTTGATCCTCTCCTCGAAGGCTTCTCGGTCTGTCTCCAGGTCCTCTCGCGCCTGTTTAACTCTCGCCAGCTTTGCTTCGGTGGTTGTGAGAGCTTGGCCCATTTCCTCGCAATACTCCTCAGCTTCGGCAATTGCTCGGTCTCGTTTGACGATAGCATCATTGCGCTCCTTGAGCAGTCTCTCCTGTTCCACGACCTGAGACCAGACCAGTTGGTTTCTGTAGTGTCTAGCCTTCTCGCGAAGACTCTGGTTCTTCTGTGCTGTCTCAGCAAGCCGTTGAGCATCGTCCATTTCCTTCTTAACATGGCCAATCTTGCCCGTCAGGTCATCTCTGAGAATCAGAGTCTTGTCAAGTGTATCCTGTGACATCTTGTAGTCGTTGTCCAGTTGTTCCAGCTGAACACCGGAGACGAAGTACTTATATTTTTGGGCCGGAGTAGCTGAGTTGAGGAACTGGCGTGCGTTATCCTGGGACAGGACTGTCAGGGGGTTGCCAATCTGTAACGCGTACCACTCGGAAATTTCGTCAACCTCTTGCTTCTTCGTCGAGACGATTCGGCCCATAGAACTCTTGACCTTGAATCCGCTGGCGCCAGTCTTGGAGAAGTGGCGCTCCACAACGATGGAGTCGCCATAGACTTCGGGCATATAAGCGTCGGAACCGGCATTCTTAATCTTGACTGTCAGACTGCCTTGGTCACAGCCCTCCTTGACAAAAGACTTCAAGCTTCCTCCACGGTTGGTATCACTGGCTTTGCCACCGAGACAAAGGGTAAGGGCTGTCAGTACAGCACTCTTGCCGCTTCCGTTTTCGCCGACGATGAAGTTGATAAGGGGCCCCAGCTCGACATGGAGCTTCGTATGGCACATGAAGTTGCAGCATGTGATGCTCTCGATAATACCGCCTTCCGACACCATGTTGTTGCCGAGATTGGTCGGTCGGAGCATGAGTTTTTGGGTGGCCAGTTGGTCGTCCAAGTCTGCATTCTCCAGATGCCTGAAGCCGGCATCTCGCATGAGCTCGTATTGGGTCTGTGGAGGGGAATCAGGGCGATCGCGGTCGGCGTCATCGTCGGTTTCGGAGTCTTGTGACTCGTCGCGCTGTGGTGTCTGGTCCTTAACCTGGTCGTCGATGGAGACTCGAACGCGTTTCCTCTGCAGTTGGCGGGTCAGTTTCATGGATATGTTGGCCAGATATGGCGGTGGACTGGGAACCTACAGCCTCCTCTGGTCGGAAATTGGAGCGCCCCTCGCGGACGCTGACGACGTCCCCTTCGTCGTCTTCCACAATGCGCCTGGACCGTTTCATGGGCGCCATGGCTGCGGTGTGTGAAGTGGCACGAGCGTGCGTGCAATGGGAAACCCCCGCGTATTATTGTGCGCGATCTTCAGGATGAATCTGCGCAGCTGTAAATTGGGTGCGGCAAGGAAATGTCGGGGGCCTTAACGCGAGTTAAATGTTAGCCGTGGCGAAGGTGTCGTTCAAAGAGATGTATCTACTATACGCGTCGAAGTAGCTGGGACGTGTCTGGAGTGGTGGGGTTGCTTTCCCGATATGGTTTAGCGCGGTTGCCTTCGTTCTTTGTTTGCGCTGCCATCGCCAATATCCTACCCTAGAGCTACATCCCACAAAGTGCACCTGAAGGACAGAGGGCCACTGGATCCTTGTTGATGCGCCTGTGAAGGGAGCGGTTGTCACTGTCCGTAATCATAATGGCTACTAGGGCGAACTTGGATGAGGGAGCTGGTGATCCCGCCCCGGAGCACGACGGTTTCGAGAAGCAGCTCCCTGATAACTGCGTCGAGTATCTGCTCTTCATTCTTGACTCTCAGCTGGATGCACGAAAACAACTCTCACAGATCGAATCCATCCGAAGATCAGCAATCCAGCTCACCAATACACTGACCAAAGACTACATCTGGCAAAAAGATGAGCTCAACCTTGAGCTAAAGAACGAGCAAGGTGATAACCATCTACTTGAACCTCCACCAGCTTCCAGCTAACTCTCTTACTAGGGCTTGTCTACTTGCACGGGATTACCGACTACAGTGATGCCGTGGAAGATGAGTGGCTCATTGTGTATATCCTCAGAGAACTAACAAAGTCGCATCCTAATCTCTGGGTTCGGGCCTTTGACACTGATGGCGAGTTTCTTCTCATTGAGGCCGCGAATGTGCTGCCCAAGTGGCTGAACCCAGAGATTGATCACAACCGAGCCTGGGTCCACGAGGGAAAGTTATTTATAATCCCGGCCAAAGACGACGCCGGTCCAATATCACGGACTCTCTCGCTGCCTGATGCTGTCGAAATTCTCAAGTCGAAACCAGACGTCCTCGTCCACTCGACCTTTATCGAAGCAGAGGCATTCTACAGGCTGGAGAAGTACCCAGCACAGATTGCCGATTCTACTCACCACTCTCTTGTTACAATACCACGCAAGGTCGCCCACGTCTTGAACTCGCTCCCGAAATCCATCGCACCGGCAGTCGAGGCCTTCTATCTTCGAGATGCCATCGCCATGAAACGTGTCATATCTCCGCCCGGGCCCCTGACTTTTCCACCAGAGGACCTCGTCACCGTCTCCGTGAAATTCAGCAAAGTGCTCTTTGCGCAATTGCGGTCACAGCGCTTCGAGGCACCACCGGCCTGGCAAGCTGTGCTTCAAAGAGGGCAAAAAGAGGCTTCTTCCACCGACGCAGAGAAAACCACGGCAAGATTAAACCTCGGCATGGAGCTAACATGCGGATTTGAAATATTGGCAGCCAATGCAGAGAAGAGCAAGAGCAGGGTAGTGCGGGAACTCGCAATCACCCTTGAGGACCTGGCGGAGGATGGAGATGACGCCCTGCCATCCAACGAGGAGATTAAGTCGTGGAAGGACACGAACCGGGACGACAGCGAGGCCTGGATGGATATTAACTTTGAAGAATTTGAGCGGGAACTCGAGGGGAAGCGAGGCAAAGAGTCTCAGGGTGCAGCATCAGGCTTTGGCGATGTGAATACCCAGTCGGACCTTCGCAAGATTGTTTCTCGCTTCGAAGCTTTCCTCAACGACGACGATGCCGGGGTGGATGGCGCAGAGCTCGACGATATGGATGTTGATGATGACGATGATGACTCTGACGAGGACAGCGAGTTTGAAGACAAGGATGTCAGCTTCGATGAGGACGAATTCGCACGCATGATGAGGGAAATGATGGGTCTGCCATCGGCTGAAGCAAAGGATCCCGCCGAGGCTAAGGGCAAGAAAGCAGCAAAGCCACGAGACACCGGACCCGCGCCCATCAACGAAGAGGACGAGGAAATCAAAAAGCTCACCTCCGAATTTGAGGCTGAACTGAACCAACATGGCGCTCTGAAACTCGATCCCACGACCGAGAAGAAACCCCGAGTCAAGGACAGCAGCGCTAGTGCAGAGTCAACTGGAACGTCCAGCAAAGATGTCACACAACAAGAAGACGGAGAGGAAGAAGATAGCGAGGAGGAAGTCGATATTGACTACAATCTTGCCAAGAACCTGCTAGAGAGCTTCAAGAGTCAAGCTGGCATGGCAGGGCCAACTGGCAATCTCCTTGGAATGATGGGTTTCCAGCTGCCAAGAGACGAGGATGATGGAGAAGAAGAAGAAGAAGAAGACGACAACGGTGGACCTTCGCGGCAAGGAAAACCAGGCCGGTAAAATACGTTAAAAGTTGAAAATGTGTCGTTATCTATGATATGTCTGGCTCTATCAGAGCATCATACGTAAAAACTCGCTGCGTCATATCCCGTAACCCATAAATATGTACTTGTAATTGCACCCCCTAGTTTTGTACCCATGACGGACATTTCGCGGCTCTCAACAGTCGCTTCCATCTTCATCCCCTGACTTTGATCGCTTTGCTGGCGACACCTCGCCGCTCGGACGCCTCCTTCGCGGCGCGCCTAAATCATCCAGATCATCTAGCCGCGATAATACCTCGCCTAGTTGCTTCCGCGCTGCCAACTCCCTCTTGCTGCTGTCGTTTTGTGGGCGATAGAACTCTCGGACGACGGCCACGACGGCATGGTAGCACTCATAAAGAAGGAGTCGGATATGTGCGTTGGGCTCATCCTCCACGACGCCCGACGGCGAGTCTGTGGACGGGTCTTCATCTCCGGGTAGTGGTCTGTCGAAGCCGCTCCAAAAGTCCCGAGTGGGAAGTTTGCTGAACACGGAGGCCATGAGCGGATCCCCGAAAAGGCAATTCGACCAATGTCGCAACCCTGTCACCTCGATTTGTCCTTTTCCTTGGGAGTCCGACATGACGGTATAAATATCCTCGTCTTCGCTATCCGTTTCGTCAGACCCGTCAGGGTTCTCCGCTGGTGTCCTGTTTATTTTGGGCCGAATTGGTATCCTCCGTGCCGACCTCGATTCTTGCCGTTTCCCATTTATACCCTCTGGATACGAGGTTCCCTTCTTCCCCATCTCTGATGGCTGGAAGACTAGTGTGTTAGTGTCCTCCCCAGCATCGAGCACGACGAGGCGTGGTTCCGTCACGGCAAATAGTAAGTGCTCGAAGCGGTCAAAGTGCCGTCTGATAGCACTGTAACTGAGCATGATGGCTAGGTCCTCCCCATCGCGCAAGATGGACTCTAGCAGAGCGTGAAAGGCCACTGACCACGACTCCGCTCCCCTCGTCGTGTGGAGTCCGCCTTCGAGGCGCCGTGCTTGACATGACGAGGGAACCGAGAGAACATCGGCAACAAGACCGAATCTTCGTGTCGGTGACGATTGTGTTGATATGCGGCGGAGAAGGTGACCGGTCTGAAAGTCAACTATCCTCCGCTCTCGACGGGTAAGGGGTCGTGAAAGAGAAGAAATGGCCACACCACGGGGTGGCCTGCTGAGGTTGTACTCAACGGCTAGCCCGCCACCCACGGACTCGTGCCTGACGAGGACGGGCAAGTATTCAGACAACAGATTGGATGCCCTCTGGCTACCGTCTGATTCTCCCGAAACCTTGCCCGCCGCCACGTCCTTGGGTGTCTTTTTCCCTCTTGGCAGACCGGACAACCACTTCAATACGGCGGCCTCAGACCCGATGGACGACTTCTCGGAACGCAGCAGTCGCATAACTGCAGGGGGCGGTAGAGCAAGCAAGAGGCTGGGGCCGTCGGAGACTTTGACATTATAAAGAAGCTGGAGCCGAGCCGACGGAACAGCCTCGAGGTCTTGGACAGACAGGCCGGGGTTGACGCCGTTCAGCAACGAGCGGACAAATCTGTCAGGCGGGAAGGTCATGGAAGCGGAGAAGGATGGAACAGAGAAAAAAGGTCGGGCCGAACGGGTGATATTATCGCGTGCAAGGTTGCAGCGTTGCGCGACACACTGGGACGAGGGGGGGAGGCTGCGGTCGTCCCGGACGGTGCATTGGTACGACGGAAGAGCCATAGATGAGGACGTGTAGGGTCGAGCAAGGGAGGGTTCCAGACATGCAGTCAGGGCCGAGTAGGATCGACAAGCGCTCGGCTCCTCTGTGGATGTCTTCATCGGCTTTTCATGAGAATGCGACCTGACGAGGATTGTTGACGCATGTCGAGCTAGGAGCGGCAAGTTGTGTCGGATGTGGCAGCCGGTCCGGTGACAAGCTGCAGGCGGGGATGAGATGGGTTGGGATGCTTAGAATATGAACTGGGATCAAAAGATGACACAGACATAGACAAGAGTGAGAAGTGAGATCTTAAAGCAGGGACAGAGGAGGAAGAAGAGATGAGATGACGACAGCGACTTGTTGGTGGTGGGTCAAGTAAAGAAGAGTAGTTCTCGCACTGCAGTTGGCTTGACCACTAGGCACGCCTCAATATGCGGTCAGGAGGAGAAGAGGACGAGGGAAGATGAGGAGCGGCTAATACGTTGGCATGTAGATTAAAAAAGGGCATCGTCCATCCAGCATAGCATCTCGACCGCCACGTCCAGAGTCAAAGCGTGGAGGGTGGTGTCAACAAGGATGGTTAACGGCTGGCACTTGCGACGGGACGGAAGCGAGCCAGTCCAAGGCGGCAGCCAAACGAGGAGGTAGCGGAAACGGAAAGGGAGGCAAAGAGAGACGATATGCCAGGGCCGAGACGCAATGATACGGATGCTTCAGGAGCCGACAGGCGAGAGGACGCACAGCTCACCCCTTACCCAACCGCCTCCGCCTCCGCATCCGGGGCGTACCTGTATTGGAACCATCGAAGCAACATGCAAGACGATAGAACGTTAGGGACATGGCTGCGGGGCCCTAGCAAAGAGCCCACAGACAGTGAGACTGCAGAGACATGGCGAATCGCCTTGGGCATTCGGGCGGCGAGGCCGAGGCGGAGACCCAGCCTTGGACGAGAGAGGCTAGAGCAGAGAAGCCGCCGGGGAAGGGTGAGGGAAAACGGGCGTGGACGAGTGAGATTTGTCGAGAGACGAGCGAGACTCGAATAGACGAGCGAGAATGCATGAGATGGGATGGGATGGCTGCCAACACCCCTCATCCTGGCGGCCCCAGCTGTGGGTGGTCGGTCCAGTTTGGTCGGTCCCGTTTGGTCGGTCCCGTTTGGTCGGTCCAGTTTGGTCGGTCCCGTTTGGTCGGTCCAGTCAGGTCGGTCCCGTTTGGTCGGTCCAGTCCAGGCCAGGCCAGTCAGTTCCGTTTAGCTCGGTTCAGCTCAGCCAAACCCAGTCTAGATGAAGGCCAGGTCCACAGAGAGAGGGAGGCACAGACAGAGAGAGGCGTAGAGAGAGCGGCGTAGAGAGAGCGGCGCGCAAAGTGCACTCGGCAGATCAAGGGAGAATCAGTAATCGCCAGCAGGCTACTCCGTATTGGATTGGAGAATGCACCGTTCCCGCCCATTGGCGCTTCTCAAGCGAGTCCGCAGAATGTCACCGGAAACAGGCTTGCCAAACCACACCGGCGCGGGCGAGCGACGAGAGAACCAGGCCTACCAAGGCGACCAAGCCTTGCCAACCCTACCAACACAACACAATTGGGAGCCGGGGCCCACGTGGATTGGCTCGAATGGAGCTGTCCTGGGTACGGCTCCCAGCCCATCATGTCTCAGCCCAGCGAGGGCCCCGCGAAGGCCCAGCAAGGGCACCGCGGCCCAGGCCTGATGTCTTGTCGTTGACTCGTCGTTGAGCGAAGGTGATCAAAAGGTTGCATTGGGAAGCGAGTCGGGAAATTTATGATTGGGCGCCGCAAGCGAACGAGACCTGGGTCACGCTGGGTCACGCTGGGTGGCATTCCGCGGACCCTGCACCGGGGTCTCGTGTGGCGCTTTGGGGGTCAATGTGTGGGCTGGCACTTTTGTGCTCGGTCGTCGCATGGCATATCCAGCATGCATGCACCATCATCCTACATTGGGCCATGCTCATGTGCGTCTTGTCGTCTTGCCGTTTTGTCGTTGCCATTGTGGTTGTCGCCTCCGCGGCCTCCGTCGCGGCCTCCGTCGTCATGGCGGAAACAACGGCCGCTCGCCTGTGGCGCGAAGCCCAGCAGACCCAGCAGACCCAGCAGACATCACACCACACCGCCCGCCCGCCGGTTCTTGCGCCGTGGACAATGATGCGAGCCGGATGATGTGCACATGCACAGGAGCTGCTGATTGTACCTACGTACTGTACACTGTACTATGTACGTGCTATGTGGTAGCCCCCCGTGGCGTCGGGCGGAGGTGTGGGGCTTCAGAATGGATCCCATGTGAGGCTCGTCCCGGATCGGAGGCAGTAGGCGAGACGGCAAGCCGGGGCCACGTCTGCCGACTCTCCGCGCCACCACCTGAGGGCTACATGTCGTTGCAGGCTTGCAGCGGTTGGTGGTCGAACCTGTTGGTGATTTGCGGGTGATTACAGACTGTAGTCGGTGCTGTTGGTACATGACTAGTGCGTCAAAGCACCAAGTCCGGTACATACGTACAGATTACTCTGTTCCGTACCCCATGTAATACTCCGTCCGTATCATGTGTCCGAGTTAGCTTCTCAGGAGCTTCTCAATAGCTCCTCGCTCCCTCAACGAGTAATAACTTGATGATCCAAGCCCCCGTCTCAACCCCCCAAGCAGCCACCCGCCGGGATGCCGGGGCTATCGAGTTTAAGCTTTTGCGACTCCCTCCGAAGCATCTCGCAAGGTATCCAACTGAGCACCGTCACTGGGGTGTGTCTGGATGAAGAAGCGGACGGGCCGAGCTTGTGTCTTTCTACTGTAGGTTGTTGATGCGAATGTCAATTTCGATACTTGACTTCCATCTCGTTCCGCCTTGGCCAGCCACCACCAGCTGTCTCGAATCCAATGCGCTTCCGCCTCGTTCCCGCCGAGCTCTGGCGGGAGATCGTCAGCCAGCCCACGGATCGCCTTAGCTGTGTGTCATCGCCTTCATCTCACGTCCATGGAACGGAGCATACATTGTGCTATGCTACGCCAGTCGCTCCTTGACGCCGGTGTCGTAGCCACAACCCACCAGGGAAATTTCTCTTAGGCTGAGATGCCCTTGGGACACATCTCATGTGTTTCGTTCGTACGCAAGGGAGTCGACGTCATACCCCGTTGGCTCGTGTTGGTGGCAGCCATCTGTCAATTGTGGATGCAAGCCTCGCTTGCTGTAACCCATCGCGGCCTCGAATGATATCAAAACGGCCGCTACTACCATCATATTGTCCACCCTTCACAAGTGACACGTCAGCCACCGCCAGGCAAGACGCGGGCCACTATATCGACTCCGCTGCTCCCTCGGTAGGAGCATCCTTCTTCGTCTCCGAGGCCACTTTGTACAGCTCGTTCAGATTGTACCGCTTCAGCTCTTCCCACTGCTTGCCATCGACAACCGAGACTCCGCAAAATGTCTACGCTAGTCAGCCGCACAGCTCGCGGATAGGTCAACATAGGCGAGGGATCGCTTACCTGGAAGATCTCGACCAATATCACCTTGTCGGGGTTGCCCAGGTTGACCTTGTGTTTGGGGCTCACCAGGCCGGCAACCTTCTTAATGATGGCGTCCGACTTGAAGGTGGTGTGGTTTCGAATGTTATGCCGGATGGCGTACTGAAAGCGCAAATTGATCAGACAGGGTAACGAACACACCGACCACCAACACTCACCGTGCATGCTGCAGGTTCCGCCCCATCACCCTGAGCATCAGCCCCGGTCTGGGTATCATCGCCAGACTCGCTTTTCAGCTCGAACCATTGGGCCAAGACCGTCCTGGCCACACGCTCGATGCCGGTTTCGGTTGCTTTATCCGTATCCTGAACAGGCGTCAAACGGTTGACGTACTTGGTCTTTCGCTCCATCGGATCCGGGCAGTCCCTGGCATCCTGGCACATTTTCTGAACGATTTTGAGGGAATCGATGGGCTGAATGGTCTTCATAAAGAATACGCACTCGAGTCCGGTAGAGATGGACGTGAAGACCTGTTTCGTCTTGGGCTTGGCCTCCTTGAAGCTTTCCAACTCCTGCTGGATGGAAGCCTCAATGTCCTGGCCTTCCTCATCCTCCTTCACCTCATCAGTCGGATCAACCGGAGCCTCAACTCCAAAAAGGGACTCGCCGTACTGCAAGAATCGGGTTAGTTGATCAAAGGCCACGACTAGGGCCGATGGAATGTGCCCAAGGGCCACCATACCTGGTTGCAAAGCGTCTTGAACTCCCGCGTAGCTTTCGCCTTCATACCCCTGGCGTATGTCACCCAGATACCGGCGTCGTTGACCTCCAGTGTCCTTCCCAGCTCGGCCTTCTCGGCATACTTGGCCTTCTGGAATGGCGTCTGCCATCTACCAGCAGTGCCTCCCTTCGCGATCCAATTAGCAGTTGCTCTAGAACTAAAGACCAGCACTCTAGGCCCTCCAAGCCATAAAAACAAGGAAAGGTATGCAGGTATGTCGAGCAGGCCTGAGCGCCGAGAATTGACCTGGCTAATTCACTTCTCACCTGTCTCTTCTTGTTCGCAGGTCCTCCCCGGCCGGGGCCCTGCTTCCGTTTGCTTGCTCCGTCGCTCATGATGGCGGTGACCTGACGATGGATAGTTGTTTACTAAACAAGTAATATAAAGACGGAACTGGGTATCGTTTTTCTGCGTGGATGATGTTGGAAATGCAAGTCTTCATACCCATGTTGTGGGTTATGCCCATTCCCATGCCCATGTGGAAGCTACGATTTTTCCAGGCGCCCCAGCGCATCACGTGTCACTTGCCGCCACAAGCACCTTGACAAGCTATGATTCACTCGAGCATCGATATCTTGCACTTTCGTCTTCTGAAAACCCAATAGATTTAATCAATTACTATATTCATACTCGCTCATTCGCAAATTCCAAGAAAATTGCATCGACCTGTTACCCGCCCGCCGGCCCGCCCGCCTGCCGATCGATTCTGAAAACCATTCTATGCCATTTTGATTAAGTGAGAGCACAGCCAAGCCACTCGGGTGAGTTGGATCCAGTCTCTTCTCCCCCTCATAAGTGTTTAAACCGTGCACTGCGGAATCCGGCCGCCGTCTATTCGAGCTTCGCGTTGTTCCTGGCGCTCGCTTCCGCCGTCATGACCAGAGCGCGAGGGGCATCCTCCTTGGGCATGTAGAGCTCTACGAATTGCAGAGTCTGGGCAGCCTGGAAATCCTCATCGGCGAGTAGCTCATTGAGCTCGTCCTTGGTCTTGATTGTGAAGGTCTTGCAGGTATCCTCTCCTCCGAACACCTTGACCAGGTCCTTGTTCTTCCAGGTGTGGATGTCGTTGTACTCGGCCTCCATGCCATGGATGAAGCGCTCAATGGTGAAGCCGTCGTTGCAGATGAGGAAGCTGTCGCGAGGTTAGCACATGTTCGCCAAGACCAGTTCTGAAATATGAGCGGGGTAAGCAATGGCTTAAACTTACATGATGGGGTTGAGCTTGTGTCGGATCATGGTGCTCAGCTCCTGAGCCGTGAGCTGGAAGGATCCGTCGCCAACAAAGAGAATTGTTCGCCTGCCGTTGCCGGCATCCTTTGCCGCCAGTGCGGCGCCCTGGGCAGCGCCAACTGACCAGCCGATGCTTCCCCAAAGAACTTGGCTGAGCGCAGTGACACCCTCGGGGAATCTGGTGTCCCAGATTCCAAAGTTGGCGGTTCCGGTTTCCGTGATGATGACATCCTTGGGGATCATGAACTCGCCGACACGTGGCCAGAACCAGGCCTGAGTGATGGTTGGTGAGTCATCGAGGTTCTCCTCAACCTCGTTTTCGACCACGGGGCTTGGCTGCGCAGAGAGTGTGGAAGGGTCGACCTGGTCAATAACCTTGCGGAGGACGCCCCTCATGCTGACACCGGGATATGTCGAGTATCGAACAATGCAGTGAGTGCTGTGGAAGTCGATGGAGTTGAGCTGCGATGTCCTGTACGAGAATCCTGCAGTGTTGAAGTCACTCTAAATCACGATTGAAATTAGCCTTGGCTTGAGAATATGAGACGGTTCGGCATCCGATTCTTACCTTGAGGGCACCGATGGTGAGGAGCAGATCCGAAGACTCAATGATTTCCTTGGCCTGGGCAGGGTGAGAACCGCTGCCGGCGTAGACACCTCCGAAGTTGGGATGGTTCTCATCGACGGCACCCTTGCCCATCGGGGTCACGAACACGGGGAGGTTGGTCTTGTCGACAAGCTGGTGGACCTCCTCAACAACGCGATGACGGATGGCACAGGCATCGACAAGAATGACGGGATGCTTGGCCTCCTTGAGGTTCTTGAGGACCTCGGCGACGACGAAGTCTTCGGCCTCGGGGTCGTTCTCAGGCTCAGACATGTCAATTGGGGTCGCGAGGCGGGCGCCTTCGATCTTGGACTGGACCATATCGGTGGGGAGCATGATGTAGATGGGTTGGGATCTGAGCCAGCAGGTCTTGAGGGCGTGGTCGATCTGGTTTGCAATCTCGGCGGGGTTGTTGAGCTTGGCGACCTCGCATGAGATCTGGGCGCTCATGTTGGCGAAGACGTTGAAGTCGCCATTGCCCAAGGTGTGGTGGAGCAGCATGCCATCTCGCTGCGAGATGGTCGACGGGCAGCCGACGATGTGGACGACGGGAATGTGTTCGGAGAAGGAACCAGCGACGCCATTGATGGCAGAGAGCTCACCAACTCCGAATGTGGTAATGAGAGCGGCGAACTTGGATACTCGGGCATAACCGTCAGCGGCATAGGCTGTGGCAGGGTGTTAGCGGCGAAGTGAGCGAGCTCATGCATATTTGCAAGGGTGTTGCAGGTCGAGGTTGCCTTCTGGGGCGGGGTTGAGAAGTGCCGATTTGCAAGATGCGAAGTCATGATGGGAGTGGATGAAAGATGCGAGGGGGCAAGGGAGGGGCAAACTCACCAGCATTGAGCTCGTTGACGCTGCCAACCCACTTGAGGCCGCAGTCAGGGAGATAGTCGAGGGCGACGAGGTTGTAGTCTCCGGGAACACCGTGGACGGAGCGGACGCCGACCTCGTGGAGACGCTTGAAGAGGTACTCGGCGACGTCAATGGGCTCCTTCAGAGCTGCGACTCGTTCGTCTGCCATGGTGAAGATGGAATTGGAGCTGGAGATGAGCAAGTGGAAGTCCGAGTGAGATATTGGGGAGGTGTTGGAGAGCTGTTGGAGAGCTTGGGAGGTGATGGAACGGTTGGTATACTTCCTAGGTCGAGGGCTAGGAAAGTTGGGAAGTGTGGAAGGTAAAGCTTGAAAGCTTGGGAATGGTGAGGTGCTAAGCAATGGAGTGTGGGAGAGATAGGGAGAAGCGGGCGTTGGGAGGAGGGACGAGAGGATGTTTATACGGAAACGAGGGAACCACACAATACCGGGCACACACACATGCAGTCAAGAATGGCAATGGCGAGTCCGAAAATAGACGTGGAACGGAGCGTAGTCGGAGCATGAGTGAGATGACAAGGAGAGCAGAATCACGGTACTCTGGCCGGCATGGATAGGGATAGGTTACGGAGACGGATATGGATTGCGCCAAAATTGCTACACCTTGTTGTTTTCGCGTCTCTTGTCGCCGACGGCCGTGCAGGCAGAGCGGATGGGGAGTGGGTGCGTGGTGAGAGGTGAGTTTGGTGATGTAATGTCGCCGACGCCACGCGAGGGCGGCTCTGGGCAATCATATGATGCCATGGTGCAAGCTTCGCCCGGATCCATGGGCGATCCAGCCAAGCGGAGCCCTCATCGTGGCTGCTCCTATAGCTCTGAAGATAGCGGCAGCGGCCCGCCGGTCGACCAGTCGCCATGACCAGCAACGGGCCTTGGGGCCCCTGATTGACTGATCTGAGTGACAAGTCGATGGAAGGACAGCGAACGAGGGCCCCAAAGCCATGGCAAACCCGGTCCCGGCTAGTCCGGGCGTGTGGCCGAGTGCCAGGCCGAACGCATCCGTAACCACCCACGCCCCATTGCGTTGAAGCGTTGACGCATTACCACCTACCTAGGGACGTGGTACGTAGTACGTACATAGTATACTCCGGTGTCATGGGTGAAAATTCGCATGGCGCTTGTTCGGTGAAACCCAAGGGCTGCGGCAATTGAAGAGGTGATCGGGTGGTAGGGGTGGGTTCTCGGCCGGTGTGGCTGGAGATTGTAGCAAGATCTAGTGACACACGCATCATGACACACTCTCCATCGTCGGTTCAATTCCGGTCGTTTGGTACCGCCATGTCTGTCAGCTAACAGTCACATCGGCCATCGCATCGTCAATCGCATCGTCATGATGAGTAACGGCAGCATCAGTGGCAGCACCGGCGGTAGCATCGTCGTTAGCAGCAATGCTAGCAAGTGTACGGAGTAGTGGCGGTAGGGCGGCCCAAAGCGAATAGGAGGGGGCAGCTCTCGTATCGTGTCTAGCCACGCACGCCCTGGATACTTGCTACCATCCGGGCGAGGACGACGGAGCGGAGGGCGAAGCGCGACAACAGCATCCTTAGGAAAAAAACAGGTCACATCCGGCTCCCCTTCATGCCTTCGTTTTCCGTGCCTTGCCGTTGATAGCAGAGCAGGGAGGGTGTCGGGCATGATGGAGTGATAGGTCGGTGAGCATTGGATTTGACCGTGGTCCCTTTTAGCGAGCCTCAAGCAGGGAACGATTGCTCGACGCGCCACAAAAGTCGGGATAGAGTGGCAGGCTGAGTGACAGGCTGAGTGGCAGGCCATGGTATACAGCAGCAGGGTAAGGTGAATTCCAGGGCACGAGCCATGGAACCTGAAATCTGGAAGCTGTCAGAGCGCCCTGATTTGTTGGTGGCGGCCCTACTATTCGGTGAGGCCATCGCAACGGCCGGGCCGGTAGTTAGGGGCCATGTCAGATCATCCTTATCGTGGCGGCGACTCCTCCCGAAGCAAGGGTATCGAGTGGACGAGCGGACGACCGACACCGACACCGACGACGACCAGGCATGCAAGCGAGAAAAGACTGGCCAGCCCAGTGGAAACTTGCCAGCCAGCCCAGTGGAAAAGCGGCCCTGTTGGGATTTTGTGGTTTGTTGGTGCTGTACGTCATCAATTCTCCTCACATACACCTGCGCAGTTTTAATCGACGACAAATGCATCCGCACATGTGGGAACGAGTCCACATGTAGCCTGACAGGCAACTACTCGCCCAAGGAAGCAGGACATCTGTTCAAAGTCCCTGTTACCCTGCACCCAGGTTGATCGGGATGAACCATCAGTTAGGGAGGTAGGTAATCAGGTATTGTCCCTGGGTAGGTACCTAGGTGTCGCAGGTAGGTGTATAAATGAGTTGTGTCTAAATCGGGAGAGGAGATTCTACATGGGAAGTACAGCAGTGGTTTTACACCAATCAACGCCCTGGACGTCGCCTTCCTCTCGCCTTGGCTCAGCCGTTTCCTGCCCTCCAACCCGTTGTCAACGACAAGGGAAAATACAATGGACGGTGTAAGCCAAGGTACCGGCGCTGTTCGTACTCCGTCGCCGACGTCGGAAAACAGACCACAGGCCTACTTTTTTCATCTCCGTGCCTGTCTCCATCCTTTCTCCTTTCTCTCGCGAAGCTCGCCAATTTCTTCTATGCGCATGCTCTCGTACACTCCCTCTCCCAGGGTCATGGGTATTGATACACGATCGGTCGTCCCACCTGTACGCATCCTGGGTGGGCCAGCAATGGAACCCGCTTCCGCTCCCGTCAGGTAAGGATATCTTACACACCGCACACCGAATCCAGGTCGGCTCAGTCGCATCGGCCGTCCTTCCAGCCCGTTCGCCATCTCTCCTCCCACTTGGAGCAATCAAACTCCGGCTTGCCCAGCTTCCGGTTCACATCGTTGTGAGCTCCGCATAGCCACTTGCCAAACTCATCCCGGCTGCCGACCTTGGGTGCATCCCGGCGTAGGTAGCCCTGGAAGTCCTCGGCGCACACCCAGCACGGGTACAGCTTCGAGAAGAGGCCCACGAAGCTGAGAAGGTCCGACTTTTGGCCCTGGGACGGCATTTCTGGGTACGTGGCGGCGATGGAGTGCAGTAGAGTCCAGGTGCTCCGGCCCAATACCTCCACGTCCGGTGGGCACTCGTTCTGCGGACTCTGCGTCACCGCTTTAGCGCGAGCTGTATCCCCCTTGATTGTTCCCTTGGTTTGGGCAGCCCATGATGCAAAAGATGTGCAACTGCGACAGCTATGGAAGAAAGGGTTAGCAGCGCGATCCACCATAACGTGATTCTGGAAGACGGAGGCTCCATCGGCCAGACGGACAGGGCGTTGACTCACGGCTTCCCATCTGGGCCCAGAACCACTCCCCTGGGAATCTTCTTGGGCGGCTCAGCAGAGCCTCCAGCAGGGGCGGGCGCACCAGGGGTTGCAACCACACCACCTGCCGGCTGTTGTTGATCTTTGCTCTCGTCCGCCATAGCGCCACCACTTGTTGTGGTTGCTGAGATCTGACGTGTCGACAAGGCGATCAAGGGAGTGATAGCCCGAGAATCGAATGGAAAGGGGCGAGGTAAAGAAGAGAGATAAGATTTTTGACAGACAAGGCTGCAACCAACGCTGGAAGTTCTGGTGTTGTCGTGGTGTGACGGTAATTTGTCAGCCCCGGTACAGCCGACTCAACCCAGGACAATATAACGTTGAAGCGACAGACAGGTATGGTATGGTTATCGATAACGAATTCAAGGTCTGGGTCGGCCTGGAAAGCCCCTCCGTTCGCGAACTTTTTTTTAGCGGCGCATCGCTTGCCGGGAGTAGTTATCGATAAGAGCTGAGCCGCCAGTTGGTGACCTCATGCCCACTCTGGAAAAAGCCCCCCGCCAGACGTCGTGGGTTGCAACCTGTGTCACGCCGCTCGTCTGATGATCCCGCCATAGGATTGCGCCGACCCCCGTACCTTAGCAGGGTTCAATTCGTTACCCGAGCACTCCCTCATGGATCTGTGTCCCATTCGCCATAGTACCCACGTAGTTAAGTGATCATATCTCCCTCGACGGCCCCGCGACCATGACCGCCACTCTGTCCTCGACGATCCCCGTCCTCCTTCTCAAGACCAAGTCAACCCCCGGCGACTCATACGAGGACCTCTTTTCGGAATCTCAGCACCATGGGGTATCCTTTGCGCCGACCTTTGTGCCAGTCCTCCTGCACCGCTTCGACGATGCGGGCATGGATATGGCTGGCGGCCTGCTCCGGGACCGTCGCATCGGAAACGGCGAGCATCATGAATATGGAGGCATGATTTTCACATCGCAGCGTGCAGTGGAGGCTTTTGTCAAGTTGGTTGAGGACGGAAAACGAGGTGGGTTCTTAATATGGAATCAATGACGCTGCGTGGTAATATACTGATGTCTGTCGTAGATGCCGAAGCTGCGAATGATAGCGACGCCGCCAACTGGCCTCACCTCCAAGACATCCCCGTCTATAGTGTCGGTCCTGCGACAACCCGCGCCCTTGCTGCTGTGCCACAGAGTCTGCCCCTGAAGGTCTTCGGCAGCCACACCGGCAACGGCGCCGCCCTCGCCTCGTACATCCTTCCCCACTACGCCGAGTGGTACCCGGACCGCCCGGCCAAGCCGCCCGTGCTCTTCCTCGTCGGCGAGACCCGCCGCGACATTATCCCCAAGACCCTCACCGACCCGGCTCTCCCAGACACGGACCGCATTCCCGTTACCGAGACCGTCGTGTACGGCACCGGCGTCATGGAGTCCTTTCCGGCTGACCTCGCCCGCATCCTCGACGACACCCGCAAAGTCCCCGTCCGCTGGGTCGTCGTCTTCTCGCCCACCGGCTGTGACAACTTGCTCCGCGGCATGGGCGTGCTGGACCTAGACACGGGCAAGGTGCGGCCGGATGCTCGCGACGGCAGGACATTTGTTGCGACTATTGGGCCGACGACGAGGGACCACCTCCGCACGCTTGGCTTCGAGCCTGATGTGTGCGCCGAGGCTCCTACTCCCGCAGGCGTGTTGCACGGTATTGTAGAGTACATGGCCAAGAACCAAATTTAAAAAATCAAATACAAAGAAACTAGTATACCCATCTCTTCTCGTTGTGCACATGCTTTCGTAGATCCAAGTAAAAGGAGTTGGGAGTGTCAAACTCCGGGTATCATTATAGCACTACTCATGCCTAGTCATGTTGGTCGCGTGGGTGTTTTGCCTGCGTTCATCCAAGTCTTCCATCTCTTTCCAGTATCCTCCCGTGCGTGTATCGCGATGCTGTCCTTGGTCCGGCCCTTCTATTGATTTTCCTGGTCTTTTTAGGGGATGGCCTTTTCGTGCCATTTACTTTTTGCGCAGGTTTCCCATTTTTGGGGGTTTCCATAGAGATCAACAGAGCCGCCAGTAAGAAAATCTACGCCTGACGCCTGTAATATCATCTCAGCCATGCTACATGTGTCGTGGCCGTGGAAAAAATGTTTCACACGCCCATGACCCAGAGTTCGACGCCAATCATGCCAAACTTGGTCCCCTCATCACTTAGCGGCTCGTTGCCAAACGTCTCGCAACGGGAGCTGTGGCCGATCTCGAGCGAATCGTCGAGCCAGAGGCCATAGTGGCCGCCACCAGAGCCAACGCTCAGGAAGTTTGTCTCGCAGTTCATGCAGAAGTCGTTGAGTCCGCTGTAGGGGAAGGCCTTGAAGCGGATAGCCTCGCTGGGTGTCGGCGAGGCGGTGCGGGAGCTAGTAGCGGAGGAGGAGGCGGGTCTCGGCGGCGGAGCGAGGGTCGTGGTGCGGGTGAGATTTGTGGTGTCGGCAGAGGGCGGCAGAGGGAGGGGAGCGTGGGTGGAGGCGCGCCAGAGGAAGCATTCGCCGTTGCCAAAATATGAGTGGGCTGGGTGAGGATATTCAGAAAGGTAGGCGCCGAAGGTCTGTTAGTGGGTGTCAGTCAAAGTTTCAGTCAGATTGACAGCTCATAGCGCCGTCATGTGCGGGGAGATGGCCCATGGGCGACCATGTCTGTAACTCACCCCGCCTTCTTCGTCCTTGACGACCAGCACAAAACCAGCCCGCTTGCCCTCGTACTGGCGACACCGCTGATAGAGCGTAGCTAAGCTGGCGCCGTCCTGGTCGAGGCTGTATATGAGGTGCCAGCCGTCGACGATGCGCAGCCGCTCGGGGACCATGGTGCGTATCTCCTCGGCCACGGCCGTGGACAACAGCTTCGCCGAGTCGGGCGTGCCATCGCGGTAACCGTGCAAGACGAGCGGGTCGAGAGGTGGCGGGCGCAGCGGGCTTGCGGTGCGACGGATGGGCGTGAAGACGCCGTTGATGCCATCCTTGGGCGGGCCGCCGTTCTGGTGGTCGTCGTAGGCGGTGTCGGCCTGGCTGGGGAAGTGCGAATCCTCGGCGGAGAAGCGACGGATGAGCCCGGTCCACATGTTGGCGATGTACGAGGCAGACGCGCGGTTGGAGTCTTGAGAGAGCACAGGCGTTTGGGCGCCGGACGAGGACGACGGCGATTCGGAGTGGGTGCGGTCGGGAGAGCTCATTGGGAAACGAGCTTGGGTGTGAGAGATGTGGTTGAGGTCGTAGAGGCAAAGGCCAGATCAGGACAGGGATCAAGAGCGCGGGACGACAGAAAGACCAGGGTCGATCGTCGAGGTTTAAGGTCAGGCAGGGCGGTGGAGGTCGTTGACCGATTCAAATATGAGGTTGACGTTGAGGAACGGCGTGGTACGCAACGGTATGCTCAGGCGGTTTGTTGTTCGTTTAGGATCTGAGACATGCAGCAAGGAAAGACAAAAAAAAGATGGGACGGCGGTTGGCCGTTGGGTTCAGTATTATGATAAAAGAGGATGGTCTGGTTCCGGTCAGGTCTGTGAATCCTTCCACTCACAAAGTGGCTGGGGGGCCTGATTTATTTGGGGCTACGTAATTCGCGGACAGCTTCTGACCGACTGACGTACATAGTAGGTTTGGCCGTCTGGACGCCCGCGGCATGCGGCATGGTCGGCGTCCACAGAGCCCAACAGCACACCGGAAGCACCGAAACTCCGGGTGCCAACCCTCCCCGGATACAGCGGCTTTAGCCTTTACCGCTTTTCTTATAGGGCGTCAGCTCACTAACCCGACTTCAACTCCAGGCCAACTTTCAATCGGATTAGGCTCCAGCTTCCCGTCCCATCACTGTGGTAGCTCGCCGCCAAATGTCCAGGTGACCTCGAGCCGTCGTCATGATCATCGACTTTGGCTCCCAACAAACTACTACGTGGTACCTATACTTACTGACTGTGACAAATAGTCACATTGGCATGACATGCAGTTGGTCTCAAGTGTGAAAAAAACAAACAAAACTAGAGTGGTTTATTCATGATAGTCAGCCAATTCATCCTACCTATCCACTTCACTGTCCATCCGTCCATTTCAATGGTCACATGCTACTCCTTCTCTCTCTCTCTCTCTCTCTGCCCTGCGATTTGGTATCTCCGTCGCTCATCCCCCATCCTCCCATGCCGACACCTCACAGTCACACTCTCGTTCCTTGGACCAAGTTATACACAAGGATATACAAAGTACCAAGAGACACCCCATGTGTCTGTGCGTGCGCGTGTTTGTGTGTCTATCTATCTTTCTCCAAACTCATCGCCATGCCATTCCTTGCATCACGAACCCAAACCCAAAATGGGATGCATCGTACTACGCCTCTGCCACTAACATCTTATTTGCGTCGTCTCTCCGCAGTCCCAATGCTATTATTCTGTGACCATTCCCGGAAAGATTTACCTCATAATCTCCTGGTAGATCAACTGCTTCAGCTGCTCCTTGCTCAGAGTGTCCTTGTGCTTGTCAAAGTCGAAGAACTCTTCGGGGATCGGCGGCGCCGTAGGCTCATCCTCGGGGTCGTGGTAAGGCTCCAGGTACGGGTGCTTGAGCGCTTCCTCCACCGTGATGCGCTTAACAGGGTTGAAGGCGAGCAGCTTCTCCAGCAGGTCCAGGGCCAGGTCCGAAGTCTTGGGGAATAGGGTTCGGAATGGCACCTTCTTCTTGAAGGGCAGCGATCGGATGTACTCTCGGGCTCGGCGCGACTTGATTCCGTAGTAGTCCTCCATCGTGGGTGTGCCCAGCACGTCCAGAATGAGAGTCAACTGGTGGTGATCTGGTGGAAATTGTCAGTCAGCCAACACGTTCTAATCCACGCAAATTTCGGAAGAATAAAAACATACAGTCCTTGCCGGGGAACAGGGGCTTTCCGCTCAGCATCTCGGCCAGAATGCAGCCAACCGACCACACATCAATAGCCTTGGTGTACTCCTTGAAGGTCAACATAATCTCCGGGGCTCGGTACCATCGCGTGGCCACGTATTCCGTCATGAAACCCGAGTTGTCCTCCTGGGAGGCGGCAGATCGGGCGAGACCAAAGTCACAGACCTTGAGATCACAGTTGGCGTTGAGGAGGAGGTTGGAGGGCTTCAGATCTCGGTGGAGAACGTTGGCTGAGTGCATGGCCTTGAGCGCACGCAGAGTCTGGTAGATAAAGTACTGGCAGTGGTCGTCGGAGAGGTCCTGGGTGCGGATCACTCGGTGCATGTCCGTTTCCATCAATTCCTGCACAAATGGGTCAGCCTCGGGATCTTTGCCCACGCGAGCTACGAAGTGGGTGGCTGGTTCGTACCTGAATTAAGTAGACTTCGTTAAAGGACTCGTAGTTTCGGGGCTTCTGAATATCGAGGATGGAGATGATGTTCTCGTGGTTAAAGTAGCGCAAAAGCTTCATCTCTCGAAGGGTTCTTAGACAGAACATGGAGTGGTCGAAGGGGGTAATCTTCTTGATGGCGACCTTTTGGCCCGAGGGCTTGTGGATGGCGGAACTAGAGAGACGGTGAGTATTACCCAAGGGAAGGCTCGAGGCCAAGGCAGGAGAAAGCTTACCAGACCACACCATATGCACCCTCGCCGACGACATCTTGGATATCGTACTGCTCACTGACATTGAAGGAGATCTTGCGGGACCCCGACGCGTTGGGGGGTTTGTTACTCGGGACATGATGGTGACCGAATCGCGGAAGATGGGAGTAGAGAGTTGGAGGGCGATGAGATGGGTTGCGGATTTTGAATCGGAGGCGCGCAATGGCGTTGTCGGGAAGACGAATGAGGTGAAAGGCGCAGAGTCGAGAAAGCGCGAAGTGAGGGGAAAGGGGAACTTGGAGGTGCTCGATTGTTCGGGCTCTGGTCAAAGAAGAACGGATTGGTCGTTTAATGGAACTCCACCCAGCGGATTCTCACGACCACAACCAGCGCAGGGAGCTGTCAAGTTGGCAATGGATGGTTTAAATTCCGGGGACGGTGGCAGCAGGTGAGCGGCGGGAGGTGGAGAGGTTAGCGACGATGGCAGGGTCGCAGCGAGGTTGTAGGCAAGCGAGGTAACAACCGTGAGATGAGACTCAGCTCCGCTCGGGCCCAGTCGGGCGTCTTCTTGAAATAGACGGCGGCGCGGGGCACAAAGGGGGGGGTGGTGGTGGTGGTCCAGCAGCTACCAGGTAGCTAGCCTAGCGTGGTCGCGATGGCCCAGGTTTCAGTCGGGTCGGCGTGGCGAACGGTGAATCTAGGTAGGGGTTCGCAACACGGGGTTGGTACTGTATTAGAACCGGGGGAATGCGAGCCGAATAGTTGGCGGCGACAGAGATGGTCTGTGATCTGCGAGGAAGCGGCGAGAGGGAGTGTCAGTGTCGAGCACGGGGAGTAGAAGCCAGGCACGAGCACAAGCGCAAGGGCATAAGCGACCAGACGAAGCGAGACGCGCGACAAGAGAGTCTAGAAGATGTGGAGGAAAGGCGAGCGAGGTGCGGGACGGGACGGGGGGGGATGAAGAGTCAAAATGGCCGTGAGCAGTCAGTGATAGTCATTCTGATCTGTCCACTTTGTTTGGCTGTTGGGCTGATGGGAGGAAAAGCCGTCAAATCACCAGTGTGATGAAGGGCAGCGCTGGGCGGCTAAGGCCGGACGACGACTTGTCGCGGGCGGCGGCGGCGGGGTGGATGGCTCTGGGCCAAGGATGGGTGGTGTTGGTGTGGGTGTGTGACCGAGTGTCTGTGTGGGCGGGCTTGGATGTGGATTTGGACGTGCAAGTGGATGTGGATGTGGAAGTGGAAGTGGATGTGAGCAGGGGGACGGTGAGGGAGGTGGCTTCAGAGAGATGGACGATGCGGGCCGCGCCTTGGGTTGGGAACCATGCCTGCCGCCCCAGGCCCAGGAAACTAGGGAAACCAGGGAAACTAGGGAAACTAAGAAACGAAGAAGCCGGTGGTGATACACGGCGGGAGATAGGCGGACGATGGGCTCTTTGTCGCTCGCCCGCCGGTCTGGCCAGCTCCCTGCACATCTAGGCTTTGTTTGGTGTTGGGTGTAGCATCATCGGGGAGGGGTAATCACACGTAAAATCAGCACACGCACCTCTTTGGACTGCAGCACTGTGCAGCTTGCGGACGGCCCGTCTGGACAGACAAAGAAACCCAAGGCTGGATTGAAGGTAGAGCGTCACTCGGGGAGGGAGATGTCGCCGCAAACGGATTGTTCGCGGAGGGAGGCGTGAAAGAGAGTTCAAGGGAAGAGTTCAAAGGTTCAAAGGAAGAGAGTAAAAGGGATCACCGCGGGGGAGGGGGGAGATGTTGAAGGCAAGCAAGTGGGCACAGCCGCACACGACGTAGCGGGGGAGAGAGAGGAGAGACGTGCAGGCGAGCTGGAATGCAGTGTAGGACTTCAATTGGTACAGTAAGACTCTTGCCCAGCTGCCCAGGTCCCTCCCGACGCCTTTACTGGGTGCAAGGTAGGTAGGTTGGTAGGTTGGTAGGTAGGTAGGTAGGTAGGTAGCTAATGGCCGCCGGGGATCCCTCCATGACCTGCGATTCCTCTATCGGCGAGGCAGCCCAGGTCCAATACCTTACGACAACCACCATGACAACGACGACAGCCTGCATGACGGGGAGCTGTGCCCTGTCCAGTGGGAGCTGCACACAGGGAACTGGCCGAGCTGCAGTGGATTCAGGCCCCTACAAGGCCTCCACTAACAACGCAGTGGACCTCGCCCCAGCAGGTACCAAGGTCCCGAACGACGACGACGACACTGACAGTGAGGTCTCGTGGTACAGAGTGACTGGCCTGTAGCTGGCCTGTAGCTCCCTTGTTAGGTACCTGTAGATAGTTGGTACAGCCACTACGGTAGGTACATGTTCCTCTGCACAAGCTTCTGACTCTCTCTCTCTCTCTCTCTCTCGCTCTCTCTCTGTATTCGTACTCGTTGCTGTGAGGCTTGTCTTTTCTGTTTCTGAGCTCCAATCAAGCCCCCCAACCAAGAGCAACCCGGGAGGTGTGGCACACGCACGCACCCGCACCAGTGGAGTGGTCCTCGGTTGGGGGCCGTCCGAGGCCATTCATCCTTCTACGACCGTTTCAAACGTCCGGCTGGTTACAGATTATCACCATTGCGACTCAAACTTCTGGGGAATCCTACCTCGACAACCAAGCGAGACGGGACCAGAGCACTTCGCATCTCGGTTCGTCCTCCGCCTTTTCAAGACTCCTCCCACCTTATCCAACGACCCCGGTGATTATCGCGGGCGCTCTGATTGCCCAACCAGGAACCCTCGCCGGTGCCAGCCAGCCCGTACCCGCGACGCCGCCGGCTTCAGCCTTGTCCTACGGAGGTTTTGCACTGCCCGGTTAGCAAGTGGGGAACAGAAGAAAGAGGCTCCAGTCCCACGCATTGGACGGCTGGAGAGAGAATACGGCCGGGCTTCCTCGCAACGGCCGACGACGGGACCAAGTTTCACCATCTCTGACAGGAACAAGCCCCCCATGCTGCCCCCATGGTCACTCACAACGGCCCTGGAACGCTGGAACGCTGGAACGCTGGAACGCATTAATGGTTACCGCCGTCATGTTTATGCAAGCTCGCGCTCCATCCGTCTCTCTTGACGGTGGTGGTACTTCATCGCTTCACAGTTCCAGGGGTTGCTCAGTTCGCAATGCACACAAACCCATCCCATCACCACATCACCAGGCGATCCGTCCATCTTATCACAGCCCCTAAAAATAACAAAAAGCCCCCGGCGCCTAATCCAGCGCCCCATTGGCCCAACCCGACCCAGGCGCGTGTGTTTCACACCCACCACCGCAGCCTCGTTTCATCATTGGATCGCCATCCCTTCGCAGGCTGGTCACAAGTCACCAGGGCCCCCAGGACATGCCACGCTCAGTTGGTCGGGTGCCTGTATCAGAACTGGAGCTAACAGCACTGGGGTCTCGATACCTGCTCGTCCCTTCGTCCCTCTGCTTCGGCTGTACTATGTAGCAAGCACTTTTGGCTCTTGCAGTTGGGCTTCTAAATATATCATCCCGTTACCAAGATCGGAAACGCCATTGCTAAGCTAGATGATGTAGGTCTTGTCAGCGTGAGACGGGATTCGTGGAATCACCAGTTACTTCGAAGAGCTAAAGCATGCTACGAGTCAGCGTGGCTCAAACAGCCATGAGCCAACAAACCGGCTCCACGTGCTGCCCATGTCGTTTGAAGACCTCTTTTGGAACCCCGGTGTTGTGAGAACAACAGTTTAGGTCCGCCACACGCCTTGTTGCCGCATCGGCTCTGAGGTGCGGCCACTGACCTATTCAGATATTCAGACCCGGAGAACTAGTCGGGAAGTCCGGAACAATACATGTCAAAGCATAGTTAGATACTAGCCTGTGTGAATAGATGCCTCGAAACATCATTCCATTCTCTCTAGTAGATATCATTTCTCTTCTCTTATCAATTGCTCAACCCTCCACCTGCACACCGACTCCCGCTTCCTTGAACCACGTCTCCAAATTACGGCCGCTCCTCCATCCTTTTGCGTCTACATAGGTATGAACTCGTCGTCCGATTCGCACTACTGAACAACCTACGCGCGTGCACGTTAGCCGGCAAGATCATGTGAATCGTCCGGAACCATGGGTTAACCAACCTTTTCTCGCATCATACCCAGCCATTGACCTGCGCTCATGCCCTGGTCTGCCCGGTCCTCCACCAGCAAGGTCTGCGCCCACAACTTCAGGCTGGGCTCGCCATCTTCCCGCACAATGTACAGGTGTGGCACGATGATGCTTCCAACGCCCAGTGACTTGTAGTCCCGGCTCTTCTGTATCACAGCCCGGATACGCTCGTTGAAGTCGCTCTCCAGCTCCGGGACACGGCCCTTGCCTACGGCGAGCTGAGACCGGTCCTCGACACCAAACACATCCATGATGAGCTGCGGTACCGCGTCGCGTCCAACCCACAGGAACTGAGTCTGGCCATCGTCAATCAGGTACAGTCCGTACGGCACAATCTTCTCCGATGAGAGGTTCATGGCAGGCGGTAGCACGATGTGACCAGTCTCCGCATCAGGGGTTCCGGCATTGTCGGGCATGTCGTGAAGCGAGTAGAGTCGGGGGTAGATGTACCGCATGAGAAGTGGCACAGGGAGAGTTGAAAGCATGCAGAGGGCAGCCGATCGGATATCCGAGGGGATCTGGGCCGACTTGCGGAGACCAACATTCTTGATCAGACCCAGGAAAAGGAGGGGGAGACCACGAAGGTTGGCCGGGAACTGCAGGCCACCGCCCATGCTTCCACCAGCCAGCTCCTTCTTAAATGTCTGGAGGAGCTCAGTGAGCTTGCTCTGCAGCGCATCTCGAGCGGCGTCCAATCCATTTGACAGGGTGCGCTCGACAGCCTTGTGGCTGAAGTAGGTGGTGATGGCGCACTGGTCTGCAGAAGCGTACATGTCGGACAGGTTTGTCGTCGTAGGGAGAGCCAGAGTCATGACACGGATGCGGCGCTCGCCGTTGCAGGTCGTGTGTAGAACCGCAGCCTGAAGGCAGATGACATTCTTGTTAATGTTCTCATCAATCGCCACCTCAACCACATAGCACTGGTCGCGGGGGAAGGCGGGGAAGGCGCAAAGATCGGAGCTGCGGTTGAAGAAGTTGCCATAGAAGGTGTTCATGCGCAGACCGCTGGTGGCGCGGACTCGAAGAACGGCCTCGAGACCAATCTCCGACGATAGGTAGTCGCTGAACTCGGAGGCGAACTTGAGGGCATCCTCCGGTCGCGACGCGTGCCAGCCGGGGTAGAACCACGTCTGTCCTCCAGTATACCTGGGGAGGTTGCTGAGCGAGGCCACGTCCTGGTACTGCGAAGAGAACAGGAACATGTCGATCGAGACCTGACTCTTGGAGCACTCCACGGCGAAGCTCTTGTAGAAGCTGTTGGCGGTCTGCAGAAGACCACCCTCCTTGGACGTACCCAGAAGCTTCTTGTCCTCTCGCATCTCTAGCTTGCCGACGCCCAGGTTGGGCAACGACGCAGTCAGAACCACAATCTTGCCGCCGAGCGACGAGATAAGCTTGTGAGAAGCACGGAGGGCAGATCCCATGGCGGATCCATTGCTCTGGTTGTTCTGGAACATATTGGGCAGCTTCTGGAGGAAGGTCTCGATGCTCTGGCGGCTCTCGGACAGGGGAACCAGGAGGTCGGCGGGGATGGGGAGGAAAGGCTCGTCAAGATCGCTCACGACGAGCATGCTAGTCTCACCATTCTCGTCCGAGTCCTTGGGAATGGAAAAGTAGTGGAGGCCAGAATCGACGGCAAGGAAGCCCAGCCGAGTGCGCCGATCGGCATTGGGTATCCTGTTAAGGCTATCCAGAATGGTTCGGGCCATGGTGGCAAGCAGACCGGTCGAGTCGGCAGCGTAGCTCACGTCGAAGCAGAAGAGATAAATCAGCGGCTGCGGGGGGCGGACCATGTACTCCTGGGGCGCAACGAACTCAACCACAGCGTGGTTCAACTCAGGGCGCTCCCACCTGTTAACGCTCTGCTGGGCAGCGGCATCCCAATCAAAGGCCTGGGGAACGTCGTTGGTGAGGTTGCACATGTTACACCTCCAGCGGTGTCCCTGATCCAAAAAGGTGACGTAAGGGTTGATGTATGTCCTGCATCGTCGGCAGCGGGAGATGACCTGGTCCTGAACAACCGGGATAGGGTCCTCGTCGTCGTGGAGCGAACCGTAGGGCTGGATAACGAGCGCAAGGGGCAGCTTGGACTTCTTCAGGAGGGAGTTGGTGGTGGGAACCGCATTGAGAGTCGAGCGGAAGTATCGTGGGGGGCAGTTGGCATCGGGAGACGGGGTCACGCTGGTCTGTAGAGGCGCATGTTAGTGATCGGATGCCATCATGACAAGATGACGTAGTCGACTTACGTTGGGAGGGAGGATAATCGGAGGCGGAGGGAGATCCAACTCAGAGACACTGAAGGGCTGGCCCAGAAGATCTGTGGGATAGAGCTGGTTGAGAGCAACAGGGCGAGCCTGGGGCGCGGCTTGGGGCTGTTGAGCCTGACCACCACCACTCAAGTTCATACCACCCATACCCTGGGTGATGCCGCCGACGGCCGGAGCTCCCGGGCCCAGCCTGGGGAGCACCCGGAGCAGCGTAGCCCTGATCGGGAGCCTGGTAGCCACCGTAGGCCGGAGCCTGGGCGGCGGCGGGCTGTTGCGCGCCGTATCCTTGAGGAAACTGCTGGTATCCCTGGCCAGCGGCTTGTTGAGGGTCGACTTGGGGATAGCCGCCGTAGGCAGGCTCAGTCTGGGGAGCTCCGAAAGCTTGAGAGGGTCCTACAGGCTGGCCGCCTACGGTAGCATTGGCACCGCTGCCAACCTCGAAGGCCTGGGCGGCATATCCTCGCTTCTTCTTCTTGTGCGCGGCCTGCTGCTGAGCGGCGGCCGGGTCCTCGTAGGATTGCTGGGCGGTTTGTTCGTCGTTGGCATATCCTTGGTGGTTCTGGTCTTGAAATCCGCCATAGTTTTCACCCGGCGGAGGAGGGGACGCCATGATGGAAATATCAGGGAGCTTTGGCGCACCCGAGGTCAGAGACGGGAGAGGTTCGCGAGGCGGATAGTCGGTCGGTCGGGGGACCGGCGAAGACGGCGCTGCAGCGGGTGCAGACGTAGACGTAGGCGGGAGGAGACGGAGGGGAGGAGAGGAGGAGAGGCGAGACACCGAGTCCAAGTCCCAGGTCGAGGTCGGGTGGGTGTTGGACCGGGATGAGATGGGGATGGAGATGGTTGGCGGTCGGTGGTCGGTGATGGTGAGCTCAGAGGCTGGACTCGACGTTTGGCTGGCCGGGTTGCAGTCTGGCCTTTTCCAAGTGGACACCGCCACAGCTACTCGCCACGCCACACAAAAGGAGGGGTGCTGTGCTGTCAAGTTTACTGGGCCAGCCGCTGCCTAAGACATTGACAGCAGCCAAGGGAGACGATCAGCACAGCTAGCACCTCGATCGCAAGATGATGCATAAATCGGCGAAAAGGATGGATTAATTCATCAGCTACCACGCAATTTTCTTAGTTGAGACGGAAGCAGAAAGACCGGAATCGCACACACCAACCAAGAATGATGCACTCGCTCCAAGCACGTGTCGTGGCGGGGGGCAATTGAATTTGGGGGGGCAAGGCCCAGTGGCTGGTGCTCCCACATGCCGGGAGCTGCTGGTGGACTGTGCTTCAGCGGGAGCTGGAGCTTGAACCACCTGGGGCGCTCACCTCCAAACTCTCGGTGCCTCTGAACAGGTGGCATCCAGTCAAGGGCAACACTAGCCACAGCGATCTCTCACCACCCGGCAACGGGAATACCATTAATCCCGAACCTCTCCCTTGACAGCCGGCTCCCGTGGCCTGGATGCCTCATTACGTGGCGAACAAAGAGGACAGCTCAGCCACCCTGCTTCGAGACCACGATTGTGTAAGAGAATGCGCAAGTTGGGGATGATAAATCGGGGTGGCCTTGCCCATAAATGGCGTTTGGCCACAGGGCTGTGAACGCATCAACTCCGCCCCCGGCCATCAGCTGAATGCCCCGACGCTGGCTGCCGTACTACGTGCAGGCCACCCCACTGTCAGGACTTGGACTTTGGCATGTACTGTACAAAAGAGGACAGGGAGGGAGATGACAGGAGCCGAAACGAAATGGATCTCTGCAGACCATGTCAGCGCGGGACGGCGCGTTAGGGCATGGTGTAATATTAGGTTCGGAATCTCTGATACCAAAGTTCCAATCTATGTATCCAGGCCATTGCAGATCATGTTTCTCGACAGATTGCGCGCGTGCATGCACACACTTCAACGAGGTCGTGTGATTCAGTTAGTAGTGATAACAACAAGCGAGCACGTGTCCTACATACCATACGGTAGCCTCTTACTACGTAGTAGGTCGACATAGTAGAACCAACCCACGTCTCATGCGAGGCGGATTTCATCCTGTCCCGTCACATGCCACACGGACACAAACATACTACCACCTCGATCCTTCATCTCGGTCGAGCAACACCCCAGCTCACACGCATCAACCCGCACCGTCCGTAGCGGGTCGCAGTGGCTCAGCACCACGAGGGACGCCCACTGCTGTGCGATGTAATTAATCCCGGCCGCCCAAAAAAAAAAAACGAGTCCAGGGGATCCCCAGCACGTCCCTGGGCTTGTTTCCACCGCTGACGGGCCAATCCCTTCGCTGGGATCATAGTGGGATTGGCCGCTAAGTTACAGGTCGGTATCAGCCTGGGTCCTTTTCCCACTAAAAGGCGCCGCGGAGCACCTGAGCGCGGCCGCTGGGCTGAGGGGCTTGCTGCAAGTCAGTGGATGGTTAGTGGATGGTCAGTGGATGATCAGTGAAGGGGACCCTTCCAAGGCTTTTTATTTTATTTTTACTAGGCGGGCATCGGATGAACCAACCTCAGCTCTTGGGAGGATCCTGGCGAAGTACAGTACTTTGGAGGTACACAACTGCAGCTGTGGTCGCAGTGCGCCATACGCGTCTGCGACAAGTAAGGCAGAGTAGAATCCATCTAATGCAAGCCCCTTACCTTCGTCCTCCAGTGACTTGTTGCGCCTCTCCTCATCCGCTTCCTTCACGTCGACCGTCGTGACGGAGCCTCCGTCTTCCTTGTGTCTTAAACCTTCTCTTCCTAAAACCGGACGACTTCCCCGTTCCTTCATTTCTACCGTGCTTCTATTCTTCCCTCCCTCTCTCGCTTCGTCCCGAGATTTTCCACGCGCCACATCTGAACCCTGCGATCGGCAAAGCAACCACCACGACGACCTCCTCACGCGCAATCTTCACATCTCGCAATCATGGCCAAGCAGCCCTCAACCCTCAGGTGCGCTGCCTCCCTCTGCCTCTCTTGGCTGTCTCCAGGCCACAAGAGCCAACCCAACTGACTCTCCACCGCAGCCAGGTCTTTCCCCTCATCATCTTCTTCGCCATCATCGGCGCCGGAGGTTGGATCGGCTACCAGGTCTACCTCAGCGCCGCCAAGATCCAAGAGACGGCCTCCGAGCGCATAGCTAAGAAGAATGTCGTCTTCACCAAGGACGGTCTGCGCGTCGGCGTCAAGCAGATGAAGAATGAGAACTACGTCGACGCCACGCAGAGCTGGGTTGTCAAGGCCTGGAATCTCGGCACCGCCACCAAAGACGATTCCCAGAAGGACAGGTTCGTCGCCCGCCCACCACCCCCCCTTCGCCTCATCCTACTGTCTGCCCGATTATTTTCTACCTGTTTCGACCATACCCTCATCTCAGCCTTGTCCCTTGCAAGAACACCAAGTCGCTAACAACTAACTACAGCAAGAAGCGCAAGTGATCCGAATCCCTCTCGTACCCACCCGCTTCAATGGCGGTACGACCCGAAGAAGCAAATCGACGCGACCCGATCCTTATTTTTATACCCCTATTGGAATGGAAGATGGATGCACTGTTCTAGATATTTCCTCAAATACAAAGTACAATCCAAGGCCGGAGAGGGAGACCGATAACGGGAGCTGGATCATGGGCCATTGCTCTGACGCACAAGAGTGGCCTTATGAGCATGTTGGGCAGCGGTCTCAAGTTTCGGCTTTCTTTTCTGGGTGCAGCATTGTGGCCTGGCACTATTGATAATTACTGCTTATGACTTTTTATGACATACGTACAATTGCACATCATCAGGGCGCAGCCTTGGAACCTGGAACGTGCGCCGCATGATCTCACAATCATGGCAAGGTATACATGATGGAGGTATGACCTGCCCTTAAAGACAGTTTTAGAACTCTATACCTCTAGATGTAATTCCCAGTCTCTTAACTCAACCCTGTAGTATCCAACCTAGGTATCCAGACAAATTCCGATACGTGCTCCGTCCCCGGAGTCATCATGACACTCCACCACCCATCCATTAACCACGTATTCCTAAAGGAACATTTTGTTTGGCCTTGGGCGATGACAAAATATAAGACATATCCACTGAGCGCCACAACACTCAGTATCCAACCCGTCTGAAAACAGTACTTCTCTAAATGCCCAGGAGGACCCAGGATTAGGCGGTTTTCATCAGTAGCACAACCCATTCATTCGCTAATCAGTCGTAAAATCCAGCAATCATAATAAGCTGCATGGGGTATCGATCCCCCAATCCCATCATATACTTTTGGCAATTCGAACTCGTACCGTGCACCGATTTTCAAGGCCCCATGGCAGCACTCCGTACCTGCAACCAAGTAGCCACCGCCTTCTCGTCGAGCTGACCAGAAGAGCCCATGGCTTTGATGACCAGGTCAGTCTTCTCTCGGTCTAGTTGAGCCTTCTGCATTGCCTCTCGCTGTTGGATCGGATTCATGCTATATCCTTCGCTTGGAGGGGCGGTCCTTGCCGAGACCAATTTCTCGAAGTTGTGGGCCATCGGATACGGGTTTGCCATCAGCCCATCCCGACGGATAAGCATCGAAGGGATCCGAATATTGAGCTGAGCGTTGCATTAGTCCTGAACTTCAAACGGGGAAAAACGAAAGAAAAATTCAAGAAAAAGAAACGAGTGCAAGGGAAAGAAAGAAAAAAAAAGACCCAAAGGGGTTCGCGCTTACCTGGTATAGCATATTGGCATACCTGATGCCCAGGTGGTTGCCAATGAACTGAAGCCGACCCTTGGTCCATGCTCTCTGGGCGTCGGTGGTGTAGTCCTGCCCCTGGATACATGTAAGTGGCCATGAGAGGAAGTACCCAGGCAAGCCCTTGAGTGCTTCCTCTTCTCCACATCCAAATGTTGACAGGTGCTCCATTTCAAGGAGTTCTTTGCGCTTAGAAAACCAGCCCAGCTGGTAGGGAACCGATGCGATAATGTCGGTGATCAAATCCACGCATGTCCGCGCAGACGTCGCATACTCGGGTGTCGTTCGGTAATCCACTGGGGAGCAGACCCAGGCGGCGCAGCGCACAATCAGCGAGGCCAGGATGAGACGCGAGCACCGCATCATATTCCAAACGCTAGCGACCCATAGATCCTGGTACGCATCTACGCGACCGGGAAAGACCTCGGCCAAGCCGTAGTTGCCGTTCGGAACATTGTCCTCCCAGGCTACTGATTTGTAGCGGAAGTATTCGGGCAGTTCCCTCTCCCAGTTGAGGTGTTGTTGGTCGACGGTCTGGCAGCGTCGGATCATGTCGAGAAGTAGCTCAATGTTTTCGGGGCTTCGTGCAAGCGTTGTCATAAGTCGATTCACCTCGGACCTGAGCTCTGCTGTGCGGATGTTGAGCCTCTGGCACTCGGAACCATAGTGATTCTTGACGGCGTCACCGATCCACCACTCAACTCCCATTATTGGGGCCTTGCCTGAGGTCAAGGTATGAATGATCTAAGTTTAAAAGTCAGACATGTCTCTTAGGGAGTCCATAGGAGTCAGATACATACCATCTGGGTCCGAACAGCCACGAACAGGGCTAGACCCATCTTGGTGCGGGATTGGGCTTTGCCTCTGGCTTTGACGAGCTGGATAGCGCCCTCAACATGAGAACCCCAAGCTAACGTACCCAACTGTTTGGCACTGATGTTTTCAAATAAGCCCAGCATTAGGATCGCCGCTAGGGTGGCGTCCGATGTGGCCACTTCCGGATCTTTCAAGGCGGCGAAAGTCGACGCAAGTGCCTTGGTATAGTGGCCCAGAGCTTGTCCCTCGAACGTGTGTCCAGAGCCAACACGATTTCCAAAACAAGCAACGGCGCAGGCATCAAAGGCCAGTTTGAAATGAGATCCAGGCTTTTCTGACTGGAGTAGGGGAACGACGAACTCCAGGTAGCCACGCGTGTTGTCATAACGAGGCAGCAGGACGAAGTTTGAGATGAAGTGGCAGGTTGCTTGCTGGTCGATTGGGAGCTTGAGTGTCGCTAGGACAGACTGATCCGGGACTCGCCTGGCAGAAGAGGCAGTCTTGTTGGCATCTTGCACGCCAGTGGCCTTGGTCTGTTTCTGTGCTAAGGCCTTCTTGTTGGCCCTCTGAGCTCGTCTCTCGGTAGCCTGGGTTTCATTTCGGAAGACCAGATCGAATTCGTCCTTGTAGCCTGGACATTGCCTCCGGGATTTGGCACACTGGTTGCAGGTGGGCTTGGTCTCGTCGCACTGGAAGGAGTGAGCATTCGAGTCAAGTTGGCCTCTCCTAGTTTTGTGTTTGGGAGATAGAAAGATTTAGCAGCCATCCAGCATGCACGTACCTTGATTCTTCGGGCTCTGCACATCTGGCAGCCCCGCGAGGGTTTGCCGCAGTATACCATGATGAACGAAGGTAGGGACGTTCAAATGCGAAAGGGCCAAGAGAGATGATTCTAGGAGGGGAAATTGACGGCGGGGATGAGTTCCCGAAGGATGACTGGGTGTCTAACGGCCTCCGGGGAGGACAGCAGGCCAAAAGAGTGGGTGCACGAAGACCCGAGGTTGCATACGGGGGGTATGAAGAGACCCCACGAAGAAGACGGCCAGCCGTGGAATGACTTGAGGAGTTTGTTGATTGAAGTTGACACTGTTGAATAGCGGGGAAACCAATTGAATTCGTGGTACTGTCCGTTATCGCCGGAGTTGTGACGGTAGCAATAGGCAAAAGCGAGGGCCAGCCAGAACCAAGGAGGTTGATGTGGAGGTGAAGGGGGACCAGAGCGTATGGTTGTCGAGGCGCTTGTTAGCGGTACGGAGTAGAGAGGAGCGAATGGTTACGCCCGCGGTGCGTTGAGAAAAATAAGGGAGGAAGGTTGGGATGGCACTGAGAGTGCTGAGGTGTTGAGGGAGTATCAATGTTTGCTTCGTTTCGCCTTACACGGACGGGCCAGAACAGGCGACGGGTGGTGGTGGAACCCGGGATGGGGGAACACAAGGGGACCAGGGGCCAGGCTCAGGCGAGCGAGGACCGGCGAGAGCGAGCGGCACAGCGCTTGGTTGGATGGTGGGTTAGGACGGGTCTGTTGTTGGTAAGGAATTCCGTGCCGGGGCGTCAATTTGCTTTTTGATTGACGTACTTCCTTTTGATGGAAGCAGACAAAGGTGCGGGATGTCTTCTGACCCCGCCGCCGTCGACCGTTGAAGTTTCGGGATGAATTCTGGAGGAACTGAAGTCGCAACGGAACGAGGGGGAGAGATCGGAAAAAGGAAGCAAGTGCTTGCGATGCTGCAAGACCAAGCCACAGCTGTTGAAGGCGCCCGTACTAGTCGAGCTTACACACCATAAACCTCAGTGTGTGTACCAGGCAAGGGGCGGGAGAAGGGGAGAGATGGACGTTTTGGGACCAGAATAAGTTTAGGTTGGAGGGGGATGTTTCGGGACAGTGTTTCACCTTGTATGTACACTGTGTCTTGGTTTGCCTGAGGATGGTAACCCGATCCCATGATTTGGATGCTACCCTGCCCCAGACGACTTGACGGGGGTTGGATCCGATACTACGTCCGAGAGTCCAAGATCCTTCGCTCTGCACCCGAGTCCTGCCATCTGTCCCTTGGCCCTGTCTCCTTTGGCATGTTAGCATCTACAGATGCCGGCGCATGGGTGGTGGTGACGGCCAGGGGCTTGGAGCACTCCGCAGTTAGGGCCATCTTCTAGCTCAAGCTCCCACTTGACACAGCGAGTGACGGGCGAGCCAGGGGCATCGCGTGGGTTAAAACAACCAGGAGCGGGTTTCGCAGCCGGCTGAGATGCAATGTTGGCTCGGAAAGGAATCCGGCTGGCAGCTATTCACAGCAACAGGGCGGAAGTGAGGAAACAAGGGGACTCGCGACACTGAGCGGACAAGGGAGCTATCACCATGTTTCCTCTCGCGCGACGGATGCAGCATGGCCGGCATGGCTAGCATGGTCCACAGAATGGCACGGCACTTGCCGTGTACAATGTACACATTTGCTTCCACGACGCGTTCGCACCGCTCCCATCGTATCCCATCGTCTCCCCACTACATCAATCCGCGCCGCGCCTGGGCCGGCTAGTTGTCCCAGACATATGGAGTGACAGACGGGCACCAAGAATGGTTCGAGAGGAATGGGCACGGCTTCCTTGCTCCGTGCGCATCATCGTCCCCAAGAACTAACGACCGACCGAGGCTCGACTACCAAGCTAGGTCATATCGAGAAATCCCTTGCGAAACTTGTAAAGATCAAGGCGCTCGACGTGGGCCACCCTCTCGACGAGCCAGGTACTCCTACAGTGCGAGGCGCTTCCCTCGGTCGAGATGTCGTCTCACGCGTACTCATCAGGATGGCACTTTATGCCGGATTCCCGTTCCGGGCGGCTACCAGCTCTTAGCTCATGTGTACCTGTTCTCTCGGGGAAAAGCTAATTGGCATCTCGAAGGACCAGCCACTGGACTGCTGGGTCTAGTGTCGACTTGAGCATCCATCTTTGCAGCTACCCAACAGCCCGTCGTCGCATACTACGTAGTAGAAACAATGCTGGAATCACGTACTGAGGAGCATTGCAGGTCTGAGATGGGTACAGATTGTGGCTGTGTATTGTCTCGGACAGCCGACGCCCTCGCCGTTGAAGGTTTCAGATGTCTCACCTCTCGTCTTTCTACTAATACGGCAGCTTCAGGTCGTTCCTCGACATCCAGACCCCCGATACAGGCCATGTGCGATGCGATGAGTGGTAAAGCAGCAGCTGCACAGCCTAGTTCCAGTCTCGGGCACTCGGATACGCGTACATCCGACCAGACTCGCCGCTGCACTGGACCTACATGATGCTTGGTAGGCCTCGCCAAACTCCACGGCGCCGCGTCGCGCCAAGTCGTGGGCCATCGACAGGCGCGTGCACTGCGTCCCAGTGCCAGTCCCGCAGCTTGTGTCTCAGCCCAAGACTTGGGTCTGATTGTCGCCCCTCTGGAAGCGGGAATCCATTCGATCGAGAACTAGAGCGCCGCAAATTGTCTACCACGTAGTACAGAAACACCGTCTTCTCGCCATCCGTACGCAAGTATCCCGCAAATATCAGCCCCATGACGCCCCACCAACCCACTCGTCCACCCACTTGGGTGCGCCAAGATGCTTCCTTCCCATGCCCCGGGCCTGTTCCAGACTGACCAGGCGGCATGCCTGTGTGAGGGCGTTGGGAGAGGGGCCCATTGGGACCGAGGTAGGCGTTCCAGCATCCAGCAGAATAGGCAAAAGACGGCAAGCACCAACCAATCCTGGATCCCCTTCCCACCCTCTATACAGTGGTCCAGCCCCGTCATCGTACATGCCAAGGAGAGCCAATGCCGAATGGGAACCGGGTAGGGATATCTTGGTAGTGATCCCCCTCTGCCCCATCACGAGCAGAACTTTTGCTGGTCCAGATGAACAAGTAATCAATCTGGAGCGGGCTTGAACCTATAAGAAGCCCATCATTTCCTGCACTACAACCACCATGGATCAAATATGTGGATCTGCGCCATGGCCATTTGAGCCGAGGTATCTTGATCTTAGTGAAAGACAATAAACGAGTAAACACTATGCTTCTAATATTCAGGGGTATGCCCAGAGGTAGGTTCTATTGCAGTCGAAACGGCTGCTTCATGTCGACTAAGCAAACATGCCCAAGATTGCACATATTCAATCCTTGTGCCTGTAAATGGAATTGCGGGCGTTATAGATCACTCTGGAAATTTGGGAAAGGCTCACACGCGTTAAGAAGCAAAACGACATCGTCATCTTTAGCCAATGCCTACATGCCAAGTAAACATACCCTATGCTCGCTCTAATCATCCCAAAGACCCATCCCATTTCCCTGGTTCCCGGTCCCTTCGCAGCGCTTCCCCCACAGAGCTCTCGCCTGGAACTGTGCTCTTCCAAACAAGAAGCTAAGGCTATAGCCAATGCCATAGATCTCGTGTCCTGTATGGTCCGTCTGAACTGGGATCCCCATACCTCTCTGAAGTGTCTACACGGCCCCAATGGCCACCGACTGTGATTACCAACGTTGACTCACCATCTCCCATCTCCTCGATGCTGGCTGATGGCCCCTCTTATCCCTCAAACAGATTGGACACACCCTCCAGGCCATCGGGTGTGGCTCCCCTGACCCCAGCCATGCCACCCGACCTGGTGGCACCGGGCCCGGACGACGCGGGCTCATTCATAAACTGCTGCGCCATCTTGCTGCGGTTGCTCCTCTTGGGTCGCCCCGGGCCACCAAACCCGCTGCTCTTGGGTAGTTTACCCATCTCCGACACGCTCACGCCCTTCAGGTCCTTGAGCAAGTCCAGAACCAGGGCGCGCTGTTGCCGAGTGTGCGCTCCAGGCTTGCTCATGTAAGCCGTCAGCCGGTCAAGATCGGCAGGGTTCACGTTTGGCAGTGACAACAACACATCCCTGGGCGTGGTTGAGATCGGGCTATAGTAGACTATGATCGCAGCGATCAAGGCCGCAAGCTCCTTCTGTAGCTCCACAAAATAGGGCTCGTGAAACGATGTAATGCAAGCCTGGAGCACATCCAGCGAAATGTACTCTCGGATTGCAGAGGAAATCGCCGAGGGCACAGGGAAGTGATCGACAGGTGCAGTTCGCTCTTGTCCCTCCTGCTGCGATGCAGACTTTGGCAACTGGCCGTCCACGAGGTGGAATTCAGGAACGAGCGAGATGAATAGTCGCAGGATCATGCTGCAGCATCGCGTATCTCGCATCCGGATTCCGTGCGTGCAGAAGACGAGCAGAGGCTCCACAACCTCCTGGTGAATCAGGCAGAATCGTCGCAGAGTCGGGTATGACTCTGTAGGCGCATCCTCAGGGGCACCCTGGAATGCTCGCGCCTTGAGCGTTGGTGGATCTGTACCTTTGTTAGCCTTGGCATTATGGAAAAGTACGATTGCAACTCACTGGGCTTGGTCGGATCAAGGAAATCCGCCACCATTAGCACCGCCGTGTATGTTACTTGGCGCAGGATGCTTTCTGCCTTCATCTCCTCCTTGAGGCCTGCTTCACCCTCTGCCGCGACCGTCTGTTGCTGCTCCATCTTGGCCCACTCGCCATTCACCTTGGCATCCATTTGCTGAAAGCACGATGATAGCAGCTGTGGGAGGAAGTGTTCCCGGTGGTCCACGGGGCAGTCATCAACAAGGTATCTGACTAGATTCAGCAGGTTACTCTGCTGATGCGTCGAGAGCCAAATCGAGTCGGCAAACAGTGCCTTGGACAGTGGTGCAGAGAGACCCTCGAATCCATAGAACTGCATGTCTAGTCTGCTCATGCAGTAGATGATAGCGTAGGCAGTTTCGCGCACGAATCGAACAGACCCTCGAATAGTAGAGGCAAGTCCCTCGACGGTGTTCTTCTTGTCCATGACACGAGCGTAGAAGTCGTCCTTACTCCCTTCCGAAATCCCTGCCTGCCAGAAACGGTCGCTCAGAACCCGGTTGACCACCGGTCGCATCTCAGATGGCAGGCCTGCCCAGTTATCTGGGTTGTGCGATGCATGCGCGAAGCTGCGCAAAATGTTAGCGGGTTCAACGATGGCGAATAGTTTGCAATAACATACCTGAGGAACTCTAAAAGGTCTGCAAGGATGTTGGAGAACCCATCCTGCCAGAGGGCATACGAGGCCTTGAACGCGTCTGACGACTTGTCCAGTCTCTCGACAGAAAATGCGAGGAAGGACTTCGTAGAACGTAGAGGCAGAAGCTATATAAAGTTAGTTAAAATGCAGTAAGTTGTTGGAAACATTGTTGTATCTGTACCTTCAATCGCTCCTCAAGCTCAGCCTGGAGAGCGAGACCCTCGGCGTCAAGTTCGCGAGAGCCCCAATCTTGAATCTCGTGTGCCCGGCGGTTCGCCAAATACGCTTGCGCTTTGTCTAACCCAAGCATCTCGCAGAAATTCGAGTATGACTTGAGGGCAGTGCGAACATTTTCGGTTTGCCACTGAGCCTTGACAGGATCAATGAACTCACGCAGTTTCTGGATCTTCGCCTGGGCATCAACGCTGGTTGCCCGATGACTAGAGCTGGTTAGCAAGTTGTTTTAGCTAATGAGGAGAGCTTGGAAACCCACATAATGATGAAAAGAAAGCTCTTGTATGCGATAGATCGCTTCTCGTCCAGTGTTCCCGAGGACATCATCTCATTCACTCTATTTTCAATTTGGTCGTATACACCCTGGGTTTCTCGTTTTAGCATTAGCCTGGAAAAAAGGCACAGGCACTTCTTACCAGGAGATGATCTGGCATTTCTGATGCGAGTCGTTGTAATTCAACCATGCTCTCCCCCTGTAAGTCCTTGATGGCATCGTTGAAAGCACGGTAATCTGGCTGGAGGGCGGGCCATGTCAGTAGAATGTGCTCAAGAACCTTCAGCATAAAAGGTGCGTTCTTGTTGAGGGCTGTCGTCGAGAAGTAAACAAGTAGCTGCAAGGTTCGTTTCCTGATCATGGGGTCCTGCAAACATGACGATTAGTATGCCTATCTCTCTAGAAGCATGGGTTTGACGCACCTCGAAGCTCATCTCTAACAGCTTGTTGCACCAGGTCTCCAAGTTGGCTTCCAACTCCACTTTTTGCTGTTCCTGCAGGATGTTAGCTTGAGTTGTTCGCATATTCGTGGTCCCACATACGTATTCTGCAGCGCGGTGTCTTCTCCACTTCATGTACCCCTTGAGTGTTGCCTCAATGACGGTGAACTGGGAGTCGACCCGCAAGACTGGCATCGAGTGCTTGGAGTAGGATTGTTCTGTTGAACGTCAGGTTAGCCAATACATTCTCCTGCGGAATCGGGTATTTCATACTGTCTAGTGGTGGCTGCCCATCATAAAGATGCTGCAGGATGTCCTCGGTTCGACCGAGGATGTGTGATACTGCGTCTACGAGCTTTAATTGCACGATGGCCTCAATGACCTGGGAGCTGTAGCGCCGGTAGTTTCCAAGAAAGGCGTGTCGCTCTGGTATCGTATCCGTGTCTTCCAGGAGGAATAGGAACGTGGGTTCCTGGGTGTCTTCCGGCAAGTTCTCGTATCGTACTAGTCGTGAGCTGCAGATCTCTAGCAGGGGTCCAATCATGGGCGAGACAAGCTCGCTAGGACCGATTGTCCGGTTGCTAAGAAGCCTTGTCCAAGTGACGAGGACGGGAATTGAAATCATCAAACTCTGGTTTTGTACAACCTGGACCAAGAGCTTGAGAAAGTCTTCCCTTGCCGACTCAGCGGGCAGTTTGGAGAACTTCCGATCAAAGTAGTCTCCAAGGCAGGACAGCATCTATGATATTTGTCAGTTCCGAATTCGGTCATTTTTTTCTCTAGACATACCTCCGATAGCTTCTTTAGGGTCTGGTACTTGTCCTCGTCAATGTCCTCAGGGTCAACTGCAGACCACTCAAGCAAACCCTTGCAGAGCTCGATGGATGCGCCCGTGTACATGGGGGCGACCAAGTCTCGGAATTCGTCGTCTGTAAAGTTTGTTCGACAGTAGAGAGCATGTAGCGATTCTAGAGAGGCCTGTTGCGGTTGATTAGCTTTGCTCCTAGATCTGCAAGTCGATGGACAGCAACATACCTTCTGAATCGCAATGTGAGGAGATGATAGACCAGCGCACATGATGTCGACGCAATGGGCGGCAGATACCGCTTTGGGAATTGCCCATGGCATGAGGGAGAGGAAGACGGAAAGGCCTTTGAGGATGCACGACTTGACTTCTTCGTTGTCTTTCGGGGCCGAGTTGAGGCAGTAGTTCAGGAACTCGGACAAACGGCTGAGCCATCCCTCGTGGCCATGTCGCACATCCGGGCCAGGCTGGCGGTTGGGGAAAGCCTCAACGAGCACAGAGGTAGGCGTGAAGATCTCGACGCAGGCCTTACTAAGGACCCCTTCTCGCATGGCGACGACAGAGTCATCGCCAGTAAAGACTTCGTCTGACAGATTCTCCAGCACAAACATGACGAGCTCCTTGTGGACGGCCGAATCGGGAATCTGCCACAATTGGCACAGCATGGCGTCCATGTCCATCCATTCAGCACCCCAGCTCCGTTTGGCGACCTCAACCCAGAGTTGTGCCGTCTTGTTCCTCAGATACGACGGGTCGTCCCTGGAGACGGACTGACCGAGCTCCAGGACCCATCGCCGCACGGCATCGGCCTGCTCCTGCGTGTACGAGGACCACCTGTGTTTGATCGCATGCTCGAGGAGGGAGAGGGCGTAGTGGCGAACGACGGGAGACTGAGCCTTGTCGGAGGCGAGGCTGTAGCCTTGCAGCGGGGCTTCGGCGATATCTTTGACCTCTTCGAGAAAGGACTGGGCCTGGCGACGGGCATCGTTGGTCGAGTAGGCGTTGTGGATGACTTCGAGCGCCTGGTGTATCTTGGTCAGGACCTCGGAGTCTCCGCCATTTCCTGCAGCGGTGGATGGCACCGAGCTACCATTAGCGGCCATGATGGTCGTCGTGACGAGTTCGAGAAATGCTTTGCGAGAAGAAAAAGAGCGGCAGCGAAGCGCAAGGCGAGGGACTCTCGTTCCACGCAGGCCCTCGAGGTGGATTTACGCGGCGGCGACGGCTACCAAAACCATGGAGGGGTGGGATCGGCGAAGCTGTTTGCTTGGTGAAGGAAATGCCTGCGACGGCAGCCGGCAGCTGGAGATTGGCGGCGCGAGAAAACACGGGATGGACGAGGCAGAGGCCCAGGGGAAAAAAAGAAAAAGCTGCAGCACTGGTATGGGTAGCAGCGGGGGCAGCGATAGTGAGCAGGGCTTGCGCGGTGCGGCCGGTGAATGCGGTGGAAGAATTGGGGAAGGGAAGCTGACGAGATGCGATGAAGGCGCCGGACTGGATTGTAGAGTAGGTGTTTTGGGCTGGGCCGCCTGCTGCTGGGCAAAAATTAGGTCGGGGCGCCTCAATGCAGAGCCGGAGCGGCAACTGAAAGGCCCAGGTCGCTTCGTCGCGGGGTGGTCCCGGCGCGCTGTGGCACTTGTGGCACAGGGGGGCCAGGGGACCGGGGGGCGTGTGTCTTGGGGCGCGGTTCAGTGGATGGGGGCGCTGCAAGGCTGAGGCCAGGGTGATTCATCAATGGCCCGACCAGCGGCCCTCGGGCTTTATCCAGTGGGCTTCAGTGGGCTCCTCGGGGCGAGCAGCGCTGGGCGCTGGGCTGTATGTACATAAATTTAGCAGAACCCCGCGCCCTGGGTCGTGAGGGGTCCGGAACTGGTTCCAGCTGGAAAAGCTCCGATCGATTGGTTCCGGCGTCGCCAGAGACACGCGGGATCGCCAAGATACTTGCCCGGATGAGTCAACCAGCAATCGGCCGCCGACGTCAACGTGGCATCCATGGACAGAGCCAGCGCAGCCTCGTTTACGAGCTGGTGCTACCAAGTAAGTCCCTTTCACGACCAGCCCTTGACCAGCCCTTGACCAAGCAACAAGTGAGCCAGTCATTGGCCCGGCAGTCAGCCACCAGAGATAACAGTTGGCAAACAAAGGGACGCAGGCTTCAGCTCCTATCCGCTTCGCCCAATCAATGATATTCTCCCTTGGTTTTCCTTTTATCCTTGTGTCACCGGTTCATACTCCCAAACACATAACAACTTGTCGTAGAAGCTGGTGGACACGCACCGCAGCCCATCCCCCTGCCCTCCCCGGACATAGTCGCTGCCATAATTCATGCTCTTATGCTCTTCAAATTGCGCCAAGACAGTGCAGGTCCAGCTCTGTCCATCCTGGACTTCCACGTCGACTAGCCTAGCTCCGGCATGCATACAAGAAGCCAATATCCGTACCCTGAGACTTCCGTCCCGCTGACTGATATTGACCAGGTCCAGCCGCCACACGCCGCCCCCGAGATTTTCCTCCAGCACCAGCTCGACCCGCCTGAGCCCATATGTTTCGTGCAGGTCGTGGATAACAAAGACGCGCAGATGATCGTCGTAACTTCCTGTAACAACCACCCTTCCCTGTTCCTTCGAAAAGAGAGGGAGTGGCAGTATCGCTGTGACACCGGCTGTGTGCGTGCGCTTGATCGTGATGGGTGCATACAGGCTCTCACAGGGTGATTCCTCATCGGCGCTGCGTAAGCTGAGGGACTGGTATCGAAGCATCGAGTCGTCTCCGCCACAGTAGGCCGTTACTTGGGTGTCGTGTTTGCTAGCATCTGGTGGAGCGGGAGAGAAGTTGATGCACCAAGCTTCGAGTGAATTCGCAATGTCCAGATCGATGGATGGATCTGTGATCCGATACCCGTCATCTAATCGCAGCAACCTCGCCGCTCCCGTCGAGGTCGTGACTCCTATCACATTTGCATCCACTGGATGCCAGTAACATTGCAAAAACAGGACATCCTCGTCGATGTCATCGCATCTGCTGGTCGCAACGTGCTTCAATGGGGATTCGGCATCTTCCTTTGGGTCCAACTTGAATACAGCAAGTGTACCGGTACTTGACACCACGGCAAGGATGTCCTGTTTGTCCGGGGCGGGATGAAACCGGAGATCCAAGATGGCTGATGGCTGTGGAACTGTTTGTACAAGGGTTCTATAAAGTTGGAACATGATGAGCAAACTACTTCGAGGCTGAACATGGGAAAGGCAAGGAAACTCACAGTTCCGTCCCATCAATCCTGAAGACTAGCAGGCTTCCATCGCGGTTCTGGGGCGTCTTTGCAGCGGAGCCCTCCTCTTCACCTCCGTTTGTCTGCCCTGCAGTCTCGTCTCGCTCGAGATTGTACGTTCCCACTACAAACAGCTCGGGATGCGCTGGACAGAACTGGATGCAGCTGGGTGGAAGGTCCAACGTGAGCGAGACCTTGGACGAAACGATGTTTTGCGAAGCCATTTTGCTCGGGTGTTTCATCTATGCCCGGGGCGCTTCTGATATGTCAGTCCGGGATGGGTTTTTTTCGGTTGGGTTGGGAAGCCAAGCAGCGGCACTTTGACAGGTGACGCAGCTGACGGCAGTGCGTGCGGCGGGGCAAACGGGTGGCTTGCCGTCTGCCGGGGTCGGAACAGAGCTAAATGACCCCGGACGCGCCCCGGAAGACGCGACCAAGTGACCTTTGGAGCAGGAGAAGTATTTATTTTGAACCAGGCTACTGTTTGAGGACTATTTTACAACCCTGGTTCTTTCTTTATTCCCTTCGAGTTCCTGGGACCGCTGGTGGGTTGTGCTGCCGCCCAAGATACGTCCCCTGCACCAGGAAGCGCCGAACTTGCTTCTGTCACTTCTAGTGTCGTCCTCCTTTACGGCCTCGTCGGAAGCCCCAGAACGTGACATGCACCTGGGCAAGACCTGAGCAACTCCAACCTCAGAGTGGTCGCAGAGATTGACTTAACCTCGCTCTCTACTCCTCCCTCTCCAGCAGCAGGTCAGCTATTGTTACTGCGACGAGCATCCACATCTGCAAAGCAACATCGGCACCTTAGGACCGGGTAGAACCACCTACTCTAACTAGTCCTTGTCTCGGATAGGTGCCTGAAGACTAGTCTGAGCCCATTCGGTCATCAAGATGGAGCTATCAGACGACTCCGATTTCTATGGTACCACCTATAAATGCCAAGAAGAGCTCGGGAGCAGCAAGCTGACCTCCACGCAGGCGACGATGAGACTGTTCTCGGACTACATCGCCGCGTCGATGATTTCGACGCAGATGCCTGGATTCTCCAACACCAAGAAACCCCAGGCCGACCACTGCCCCATAAGAGCGTCGTTGTCGACATGTCCCATCTCCACAACCCTTATGCAGGAATTCCCTACGCCTGGCAGCTTGATGAGACTGTGGATGCATTTCTCAGTCGGCTCCCTCCCAAAACAACAGACCAGATCGAGGATACGCCCTGGATCTTTATTTGCAACCCGTTCATTTCGCGAGTCGAGAAAGCCCTGGCGGAGAGTCAGGCAAGCAAAGGCAACGAAGACGAGGCGCCCGAAGAAGAAGGCAGTAGGACCAAGCTTGTCATCGACGGCGGAATGGAGCGACTTTCCCTCGTCACTAGCTTCACGGAGGGCATGCGACAGGCCCCGAAAGCGAAATCCATGCAGGACCGAGAAATTAGCAAGGAGAGACAGAGAGCCACCGAGGACATATTGAACTTGGCACATGCAGGAAAAGTCCGGGCAGGCAAAGTATGATGGTCCATTGGATAGCCTTATCACTTAGCTAACCGTGATAGTGGATGCTCTTCTGTCCTCCTGCCGAGGTCAATGAAGTGTGGGAGATTGTAGCTAAAGCCACTGCCAACAACGAACTAGGCATCGCTGCAAAGGTTTTGCCAAGGCCACCCTTCGATGATCCGCGGAAAGATCGCCTTATATGTGTGTATACCAGTGACTTCAAGGACAGGGCTGATGTGACGCGGGTCCTTCAGAAGCTTCGAGAGCTCAAGCTGGTTGAGGCCCGAGGACGGCCCATCTATTACAAGCCAGGTAAGTGAGCGAGTGCCACAAGATGACAAGACTTGGCTGACAGTTGCAGATGCGTTCACGTATCTCGGGATAGCTTCTGGCAATCCTTGGGGTTTGAAGGCGTCAATCTATAATTCTATTGGTATCTTCGAAAAGTGAAGAAGAGATCAGATGGTATCGGCATTTGTGGCGATTGAACACGGCCATGAAGCCAATTGAAGACACAGAGGACAATACGAGTTGCAAGATATACAATAATACCCGTATACAGGTATCAGTTAGTAAATGGCATGATTTGAAATCGTCTCTTTTTGGTAGCTGCAGCGATAACGGAAACAATCTCGCACGAGAGTGTATGACCCTACCACTGGTTGCCAGTAGATCACGGGGACAGTCGTAGCAGGGCGAGAACCACAAGCTCGAATATGGACGAGTCAGTACATGGCACCATGCATCGCGTTTCTGGATATACTCCAGTCATTCAGCTGGGGGCAAAGGTGACGTTCATGACCACCACTACTCCAAACCCCATTGGCAATGCCTCCTGATAAGCCATGAAAGTGACAACACCTGTCTACCACCAATGATGTCGATAATGGCCGTGTAAAAGAAAAGAGTACGGAAACAAACCAGTGAAATACAAAACGTGATATCGAACCAACGCCAACACCAACAATATAGATGTTCCACAGCCGACATATCGCTTCCTGGCCGCCACCGATAAAATGCTTCCCGCTCGTCATTCCGTGATACTAGCCGTTAAACCCATAACCAGACCCAGGTCCATACATAACCAAAATTCGCCAGGGTCAAAATTCGCCGGGGTCAAAACCCTTGTGGTCCAAAAACCTGCAACCGCGCCAGAAAACTAGGCCATCTGCCCGTCAAAGGAGCTCGAGTCAGCGTCAAGGTCAATGACCTTGAGAGGAAGAACCAATCGATAGGCACTGTTTCCGTTGAGATAGTAACGGTGTAGCTTCTTAGAGCGAATGAAGCCGAGACGCTCATACAGGCGCATGGCGGGGATGTTGGTCTCCTCCGTCTCGAGGACAATCTCATCAGCATTGCGTTTCGTCATGGCGTCGAGGGCCTTCTTGACGAGAGCTGTGGCAATGCCATGCCCGCGGAAAGAGGAGGCGACGGCCAGCATGGCTATGTAACCTCGGCGGGTAGGATTGGAGTGCGATGCATGGACTTCCAGCTTGCAGATAATGACGCCAATGAGGGAGGAGTCTGCTGGGTTCAGGGCCTGAGGCGGGTAAGCAAGAAGCGCGGTGCGAGATTCCAGGCCCAACGAGAACGAACCATGAAGCAGAGATGTGCCCATTGGCACAGAAAGTAGCGGTAGACATAGATGCTATATGGCTCGCTCAAATCCTTGGCGATGAGGGTGCGGATGGCAGGGAGATACTCCGCCTCGAGGGCGTGCTCGTACTGGACGTAGCGCAACTTGCCGGGCAGGTCGTCGTTTTTGGTTATATCCATGCTGGGTTGGATTGTCCCGGGGTTTGCGGTTGACAGGGCTGCACAGTGAGGGCGTTTGGTTGGAGGTGATGGTCTTTTTGAGGTTGGGGCAGAAGTGGATATCAGTGCTCCGTTTGCGTCTGCGCCTTGCAGTGAGACAGATAAGTGGCGAGACAGGCGACGGCAGTGTAGAAAGCGGTTGCGGAGTCGACGATGCGGAGTCGAAGATGGCAATGGTACGGAGCACTAAGCTGTAGTGGATCTGAAGTTGGAATAAGAGAAGAAGAACTCCACGGTAGCTGGAGATGTAGTGAGGAGCGATGCGTTGGTGGTCTTGGTAACCGGTATGACTGATGTGGTGGCGATTCCTCATGCAAGTCGACAGTGGACGGACAAGTCGCCGGCGGGATGGTGGGCAGACGAGCCCGCAGCCTAAAGTTGACGAGGCACGCATCGCACTCAGATGCGCTCAGTGGTCAACGGGCGGGGTTAGCAGCAGCGATTGCGGCGTGCGGCTTGCGGTGCGATTGCAGAAAGGTGGTGGTGGTGGGGGGCCAGAGGGGCAGAGGGGAGCAGAGCCCACTACAGCTGCTGGAACCAATAAATGCAGTGGATAAGGCCCTG
>JAANBB010000243.1:0-59513 GCA_014621425.1 Cylindrodendrum hubeiense | reverse complement strand
CATACTTCACTACTGGTGTCAGAAACGGTCTAGTGATTTCAGTTCCTGCGTTGCCACATTACTCTTGAGGTGAAATGCTNCCACCGCCAAGGCTTTTGCCCACCGAGACCAGAAGTCCAAGAATGACCATCCCCGGCCCGCCAGTGCCCCCATGCCCCCGGCCCCGCCTCCGAGTGCACCCTTCGGCGCGTCGTTGATATCGCCTCGGCAATCTGCGCCCATATGAGAACTGTTCTCCCCGAGGAAGACGAGGGCGAGGACAAGGACGATGGAAGTGTGATGGGGGAGGAGGCCTAGGTCTGTGGCTGCAGCCACCGCCCCGGCGATGGCCGGGATACCACATCGTCCCCCACATAAATTTTGAGACTCTAGCACCCTAGACAAGGCCAACCAACACCTGATATGCTATTTCTGCATCTGAATCGTCTCTTCCAGTTGGCGTCATGTAGGTTTCGCCGCCGTCCAAGTGGTTGTGCATTGAATTTCAACTTGGGATGGGGTGAGAAGTGCGAGCAATCTTCACTTTCAGTTACAGCGTCAACATCCGCTGTGTTACCTTATCGCAATCGACGCCATTGCTGTATGACCTAAGTTAGAAAGAAAAAGGGATGAAATGGGCTTAAACACCAACTGTTAACACACGCGCTAATTGCCAATCGTTGTTATCCCCGTTCACTGACTAGAGGCTGATCGAAGCTTACTCCTGTGTTATGAACCGCTGCTACCCTACAGGCAATCAAGAGTAGGTATGCCGTCCCTGAGGCGGCTAGCACGTGATGGGCCTTCGAACGTGATGAGGATCGGAAGATTGAAGATGCAACTGAACGCTATACATACTGCAAGTTTGCTACAATCATTTGAAAGCAACGACTCTAGTCTCCTGACCAACAGTACCGACACGCTCGAATTCCGAAAGTCCCAGCAGTGCGATACCAGAATGATTGCCGCAGGAGTTGCTGCCACGAGGCCCAGACCTTAGAGAGTTCCAACAAGTTGCCTCGAAACTACAAATCTTCTATTGACGGTCATAACAGCCCCGGGTGGTGAAGTTCGTTAATACTTCTGAAATGATGAAGGCGGTTGCCACTCCCGAAGGCAGCGAAGCCCCTGACTGTCCCTAGGCGACGAAGATCATTCCACTCCCGTTCCTGAAGGCAGCGAAGGCCGTGACTACACCGAGGCGACAAGGNGACGAANATCATTGNCGCTCCNGAGGCGATGAAGGCGGTTGCCGCTCCCGAAGGCAGCGAAGCCCCTGACTGCCCCGAGGTGACGAAGATCGTTGCATGCCCGTTCCCGAAGCCCGCGAAGGCCGTGACTGCCACAAAGCGACGAGGCGACGAAGAGCATTACCGCTCCTGAGGCGATGAATGCCGTTGCCGCCCTCGAATCCAGTGAAGTCCCTTCGTCTTTGACGTCTTTCCACGACCCAGTCACATTCCGACACGGTAACTATGAGAGCGGCGACCTCTCCACAATAACTTTGCTCATCATCATCCACGGACGCCTGGACTTGGACTACGTCTCGCTTTGCATTGTCACAGTCCAAGAATTCTGCCAATACCAACAGGAAATCAACAACTGATCTTCATCAACTAAGAAGCAGATGGCTTGCAATACGATTAGGTTTGTAGAACTGCGATGGGTACGGACATAAATTTGTACCATGATTGAACCAAGCTGCCTCACCTACCACAGCTGAAAATGGAAACCCTTAACTGAAAGATCATTTATTGATAATTAAGGAGGGATCAATCGTGCCTATCTTCTTCCATTTGAGTAGATACATTCACTGTTGGGAAAGCTAGCGTACGCATAACAATTGTGATTGTCCAGCGTCACGCATGTCACCTGTTTCAGAAGCTTGAGAGTATACTGTGATGTCAACTCGTAACCTGGATCATCCATCGCCATGATAGGTCATACTTCCAAATCTCATAGTATTTGTATGGTGTCGTAATGTAACGGCTGCGCTCGTAATTTCCGTCAGAATGTCAGTTTATCGATGCTGGTCTGACCGGACCGCACTAGATCGTCTGCCAGAGGACCCATTCCGAACGAGATCCAAAACGATCAGTAGAAAAGGGAGTCCATCATTCCAGATTAGAGCGACTATATGATCTGTTTGATGGTATCGGTAAGATAAAACCTCCTCCTTTATCAATGCTGTCCTCCCAAAACTTAGCGTCAGGACGGACTAGTTAACTGCGGTGGGATTAAACACCTCAAAGTAAACAATGCAATAACTGCTGAATACAAAATCACTCCATGGAATCCACATCGAAATCAGAGCCCTCGTGGTGTTCCAAGATTGTTGTCGAGGAACCAGTGCCGTCGGACTCGAACACATGGCTTCCACTTCAACCAGAATCCTTCTGAAACCATTCCTCTAAGCACTCTAGGTCCCTCGCTATCATATTTATATGTATTCTCCAGATGAAGATTGACTCTGAGGGCCGAATTATGGCCAATGAGTCTCTCTACCACGACATCGCAATGATAGTTCTAGCACCCAGTGTCTCCAGTTGTGGACGGCTCAGTATCAGTTGACGGTAACTGTTTTGGGCGGGGGACGAGGCATGTGAATTTGGTGGGTACGGTATGAGGAGCGCGGTTGTAAGTGAGGAAGGAACGAGGTGGGGAGGAGCAAAGTTGGAAGGAACGGCTTCAGGTAGCTTCCCACGATTCGGTGTCGGGGAGGTGAGAAGAATTTTGCTTGGACTTCTCCCTCCAGTTCTTTCATACGTGCGACATACCATCATTGAGTCTTGAAGCAATCGAAATCATACCACAACTTGAACAATTCTGTCCGTCTGTGTGAAAATGCCTAGACGTCAAACAACCGGAGAGAAGTCCCTTTCAAAGGGCAGCAAGAAGTCCCTTTCAAAGGGCAGTAAGAAGTCCCTCCCAGAGGGCAACGGAATCAGTGAGCCCATGCCACAGGGTTCACTAAACACGCCAGCAAAGGATGTCTATGGCATGACAGATGATGATGACGACGATGATGATGTACCCGCGTCTCAGATGCGGATGGGGCCACGGGCCAGGAGTGGCAGACGCAGCTCACGCAGAGGGCTTGCTTTGCCGACCCCAGTCTCCGGCCAGAAAGAAAATGGTAAGTATGCTTGTCCTAACTAACTGCATGTTGCTAACTTTGCGTAAGAAGATGGCCAGGATGATGGTACTCCCACGGTACGAAGAAGTGTCCGCAAAGCCTCAAGGGCTGCGAAGAAGAGCATCGCTAGCTTCAGCGCCGAGAAAGATGAGGATGCCGAGCTCCGTCTAGATTATGGACGGGAGTTCGATGAAGAATACGAGGTAGAGGTCGAAGAAGAAAAAGAAGTAGACCACGGGGAGGAGGAGTACGAGGAAGGATGGGACCAAGAAGACGTGGACGATCTCTTGGAAGGGGCCACCTCCTGCGATCCTACTGAAGGCTTCGGTGATGTGGAGCAGTGGGGTGGATTCGTCGACATTGACGATGATGCTCCTGTATTAAGCGAAACGGAGCAGGAGACTGACGATGAGGACGTCAGCGCCGCGAGTGGCGGTAGTGGAAAACGGCAACGTGATCCACGTCGAGAGGGAGGTTCCGACCGAGGAGCCAAGATACCCCGTGTTTCGACAGACAAGACGGCAGAGCAATGGATCGAGTATTGCAACCACGCCAACCCTGTCGCAGATGGCGATCTGGATATGCAGCGCTTCCAGGATCGCATTGGAGCCCTGGTTGACCGGTTCTGCGAATGGGCCCGCTCTGAAGAAGACGGCCCAGTTAGTCTCTGGATGAAAAGACCCCAATCCGAGAGAGGCACGACCCGCGCTTTCCGGTCACTGCTTGCCCATGCTAGGCAGGAGGAGCTGAAGCGACAAATCTTGGACCATATGCCTCGAAAGGCACAGCAGGTCTTGGGCAAGAAGGATTTGAGGCCCCTTGACCTTCTGGAAATGCCCAAGGTTCCAGACGACTTCCTTCATCGGCTCGTCTATTTTGACGTCCCAATTCGCGTGGGACAGCAAAATATTGAGAAGGCGCCATCGAAGCTGGCCCAGAAGAGAGAGGTCAAAGCTGTCAAGCCCGGAGTCCATATTCGGCCAAGTATGGAGGCAAAGATTTATATTGGCTCGAGCATCTCCAAGCTGGGGGGATGTTCAAGGACTGCTAAGCACGAGTTGGAGGCGAACCGACCAGCAGGAAGCCGTTCAAGAAGCTTGCACTACAGCTTCAGTGGTCAAGTCGATGTAGTGCCAAGCTTCTTCGTTGCTGGCGCATGGTCAAATCCGAATGCGCTCGAAGAGTACAACGACGAAGCTCAAGATGTGACCAGGTCACTACCGGTTTTTCTAGAGGGCCTCCTCATGGTATACCTCGGGACATACCACGTGGTCAATCGACCACAGAGTGAGGGATCGGTACGATTGTTTTCGGATGCGTCGTATGACCTGGTGCGGAGACTTCGCAAAGATCTCCAGCTCCCATGCCTGCACCCTGATTCCCTCAATCAGGCATGGCCATTGATGCAGGGCGTCCATGGTGGCATGGTGCGCGCGACACGCTGCGCCAATGTGGAGTGTGGACGACGCAAGGTGGAGGAGCAGGAGCCTGGTGACGAGTTCAAGACCACAACGAAACTTGTCGCATTGAACGGCCCGTTCTCGTCGAGATATTGCATGGGATGTTGGCTCTTCGCAATGCAGAACGACGGCTCGATGCGTTCACGAGAGGGGAGCACCAATGGGTACTTTGGTCGCGAGTTGGGGTTCAACCGCGATGCCATCAATGCAGGATGGTTTGCGAAGGGAAACCCACGACAGTGTTCAAATGCTGCGTGTGGGGCATCCATCCCTGAGAATGCCAACTTATACGGGTTTGCGAAGGGCATCCGTTGCAAAAGATGTCACGACTTTGCCCGGCACCACCGAAAGGAATGGGACCACTCTGACCAAGTGGGAAAGGGTCAAGACTTGGAAGAGCCCATCAGCTGCGACTTATGCCACGATACAGCATCGACGGTCTACACCTGGGGCCAGGAGAGGCTTTGTCCCAGCTGCAATGCTACGCGGTGTTGTTTTAAGGACGGTAACAATACTGCGAGTGGCCCAGGCACAACGATTCCGTCTTGTGCCAATGCAGCTTGCCAATCCAAGGGCTCCAAGACGAGCACCTTCGTGTTTTACGTCCAGGACATTGAGATGAGCATTTGGCGATGCCTGATGTGTGATTGGGGCTATTCAGTCTATGGAATGGAAGTTCCGCATTGTCTTGACAGGACATCGGAAGAGGCACATGCTGCTGGACCCATTCTGCACCATGAGTTCAACTCTACGAGATGCGTCGAATGCGGCCTGTATGCCACATTCTCTGAGTGGAACTACATCGAGAATGGCGGTTACAAGTGCGGCTCATGTTCGGCACGAAAGTGTGCAAATGACCTATGCACTCGACATCCAGCGTTGGTTGTTAACACTCTCGGTAGGGATGAAGAGTTGGATGCGTGGTTTTGTCGGTGGTGCCAAGAAAAGCTTCGCTTCAAGGCAAGTAAAGGCGAAACAAAGACGCAACACTTTGCGCCTCCAGTTGGCATCCCAGATGACAGGAAATGCATCAACCCTGCTTGCCATCACACAAAGTGGAATCATACGGGCTGGATGTTCGAAGACGGACACAGATATGATGAGGCCTTTGTGCGATGCTCGCCCTGTGCCATACACTTCCGGGAACATGGCGTGGAAAGAATTCCCAGGACCCACCACGCCGATGCTGGAGTCCGAAGCTGTTTCAATTGTGGTTGTGAAAAGACCGGGAGCTGGTACCGAGCTCACGACAAGGACATGCCTGGCATGTGGAGGTGCATGTCGTGCTACCAGACCTTCCGTGCAAGCGGAAAAGAGCGGGTGCCTGGTGGGCACTCAGGGCCAACGCGAGTCCCACTAAGCCGGGAATGTTACAACCCGTATTGTAATCGAACAGGCGAAAACTGGAGCGGTAAGTGGCGCTGTGTGAAAGAACACGAAGGTCTCCACCGTTGTCAACCATGTGCGCAGTACTTGGAAAGGACTGGCGAAGAGCAGCGATTTGAGGAAAAGATGCTAGTGCCAGTGCCACAGTCATGCTGCAATCCAAATTGCAATCGCACAAAGCCAAGTTACGGTGGTCCTTGGCGTAACGAGGATGGCTATGACAGAGACCCGGCGCATTACCGATGCGGGAGATGCCATACGAAGTTCGCCGAAACTGGTAGTGAATGGACGCCGCCTCCACCACCACCACCGCCAGCAACGCTAGGATGTGTCAATCCAAATTGCGATCGGACAAGGGCGAACTATCCGAGGGGCTGGCTCTACGTGATCGGCCACAAGAAGGACCCGGCATATATGAGATGCAAGCATTGCCACGCCCACTACACCCAGACCGGCGTTGAACGAGTAATTTGAATTGGCTTTCGTGGTGTCAAGGAATAGACATCAGGGCGATTTAGAGCAACACCGAGTTGCCTTGGTGGTACAGACAGAGACAGAGTAAGTCATCGTGTTGTACAACGACTGAAAACACATCAACGGTTTGCCTTCGTGGCGCGTATTAGTAACTCACGGCCGTCACGGCATAGATACGCTGATCTGCCTTCGTGGCTGCCTTTATGGCTTAGATACCCTGATTTGCCTTCGTGGCTGCCTTCGTGGCAATCGTTGCTGGCTGCCTCCGTGGCGTTGGCCTGCCTTCGTGGCACTTGGCTTGCCTGTGTGGCGCCGAGAACACCCTCACGCCCAGTTTTCGAGGCCCACGTCTCGAGAACACCCCCGGATCAAGTGTTGGAGGCCCACAACCTGAGAACACCCTCACGCCCAGAGCTCGAGGCACACACTCAAGAACACCCTCACGCCCAGAGCTCGAGGCACACACTCAAGAACACCCTCATGCTCACAGCTCGAGGCCCACAACCTGAGAACACCCTCACGCCCAGAGCTCGAGGACCACTACTCGAAACACACTACTTGAGCTTGAAGCCCACAACCTGAGAAAATCCTCACTCCCAGAGCTCGTAGCCCACAACATGAGAACACCCTCACGCCAACAACTCGAGGCACACAACCTGAGAACATCCTCATGCCCAAAGCTGGAGGCATACAACCTGAGAGCTCTCACAACCAGAGCTCAAGGCCTACACTTGAGTCTACAACTCACGCCCAAAGCTCGAGAGCCCACACTCAATAACACTCAATAACACTCTCACGCCCAGAGATCAAGGCTTACAACTCGGGAGCATCTCATGCTTACAGCTCAACGCTTGCCTTTGTGGCGCTGGTCGATGACTTGCCTTCGTGGAGTCAATACCAGTTTCACGCGCAGAGCCCGAGAGCCCACCTTCAACAACACTCCCACGCCTAGATCTCGGGGCTCACAACCTGAGAACACCCTCACGCCTAGAGCTCAAAGTCCTCACTCAAGCATACCCTCGCTCCCAGTGCTTGAAGGCTCGAATCCCACAACTCGGGCCCACAACTGAAAAAGCCCTCACGCCCAGAACTCGAAGCCCACAACCTGAGAACACCCTCACGCCCATATTTCGAGGTCCACTCACTACTTGAACTCGAGGCTCGCAACATGAGAACGCCCCCACAACCAGAGATCGAGGCCTACACTCAAGAACACCCTCACTCGCGGAGCAACTCAAAGCCCACAACTTGAGAACACGCTCATGCCCAAAGCTCGAACCCCACTACTTGAAACACACTACTTGAGCTCAAAGCCTACAACCTGAGAAACTTTTCACAGCCAGAGCTCGAAGCTCTAGGCACGCACTCGAGAACACTTTCATGCGTACTGCTTGAAAGTTCGAATTCCACAACTCGAGTCCACAACTGAAAAAGCTCTCGCGCCCTGAGTTCGAGGCCCACTACTCGAGGATACTCTCTCTATTCTCATGCTCAGAGCTCGAAGCCCATAACCCGAGGTCACTTCATGCTTGCAGCTCGGGGCTTGCCTTCGTGGCGCTATCGCTGACTTGCCTTCGTGGCGTCAATGCTAGTTTCACGCCTAGAGCTGTAAGCTCACACTTTATTACCCCTTGGCTAGAGCTCAAGAGCCCAAAACATAAATCTGAGTACATCCTCAAACCCACAGCTCAATAGCTAGAGGCACGAGACTTGAAGCCCACAACATGAACTCGAGAGCTCAATGCACGCTCTGGAGTCCACAACCTCAGAACACCCTTACGCCCAGATATCAAATCCCGCACTCAAAACTACTCTCCCCAAGCGCCTGATAGCATAAGGCTATTTCCCTCCTACCAAGTCGTTCTCTTCGGGCAACTTGTACAATGGCGAACCGATGTACGATCGCGTTATGCTAGACGCTACCCCTTTCGACTTGATATTCGCCCGCGCCGCAACAGCCGACCTCTTTCCCCGTATACGACTCCAACTCTGACATTTGCGTCTTCTTCACCGACTACCGCATATCGCTCAGCTTCGCCAAGCAACTCCGCCCAAAAGTCAACTTAATACCCACTCAGCACTGGGACATGAACTTCGCCTATGCTCGGGTCGGCGTCGATCGCAAGCCCACGAATCACTGCTGCCGAGCGCCTTGTCTTCCATTCGACAACGGAGGCTCTATCGGCCTCTCTCATCTCAACTCTACCGCCTACAGCCGCCAGTTCCCCGCCCATCTTATCGAGACCATAGTGGCGAACCAGAGCTCCAGCGAAGCCAGGAACAGCCGCATACTGCATTGGCGCGGTAATTGTGTGATGGCCAGCATGGAGTCTCACCGGGTGCAGGGACTCCGCCCAACGTCCGTTGCCCATTCACAAGCGGGACTCTAAATCTCCTACATAGTCTCTCTGCATCCATTAGACCTAGCAACTCTTGACCACCCGGATCACAGGGCTAGTGGTACCAGCCCACCGCCGGAAGCTATACAGATGCGCACTCCTTAGTCGACTCCTGTGCAGTTGTGGTCTACTACCGACCGAAGCCTTGTTGACTACAAGTGGGAAGATGACCCAACCTGTATATGAACATCCGGTGACAAGAAACCGGACTCTCGCGGCTCCAGATTCACCGACCGGATCACAGTGGTAGTTGCACCAGCCCACCGCCGGATGCTGTACGAACAGATCCGCACTCCTTGATCGAATCCTGTTCAGTTACGGTCTACTATCGACCGAAGTCTCGCTGACTACAAGTGGGAATGCGATGGCACAGCCCCGGTATATGAGCACCCAGTGACAAGAAACTGGACTCCCGCGGCTCCCCACGTGCAGATCCAAATACAGCTACGGATCCATTCTATCATTCGCCCTCTCAGCAACCTCAACGGAAGTCATGTCGACGTAATCTACCTTACTGGGTATGTCTTTCTACGCCATTTTCGGTATTTCATATTGACTTATATTGCATTTATTCCTTTATCAGCTGAACCATACATTAACTCTTAATCTTTAGGGATGATGATGAGTTCAACTCTTACTTTATTGCCCAGAGCGTCGAGGTTAAGAAAGTACACAAGCAATATAATGATGACCGTGAGTTGACCCACCGTTTGAGATCACCCTCACGTCAGAGCTCGAGACCCGAGGCACACCAGTCGAAATCCACAACCGAGAACACCCTACGCGCAGCACACCCACAGCTCGACAGCCCGAGGCACGAGACTCGAATCCCGCAATGTGAGAACACCCTCACGCCCAAGGCTCTGAGGCCACAGCTCCACGCCCACAACCCGAGTCAACAACCTGTGAACACATTCACGCCTAGAGCTTGAACGAAGCCCACAACTTGTGGACACCATTCTTCCGGCGCTTGAGAGCCAGGGGCCCATAATCAAGAACACGCTCGCGCCCAGAGCTCGATAGCCCGAGCCACACGAGTCGAAGCCCATAACCTGAGAATGCCCTACGCGCAGTACACCCAAAGCTTAAGAGCCCGAACTCTACCACTCGAAATCAGAATCCGAGAGCACCCTCGCACCCTCGCACCCACAGCTGGAAACCCACACCCAAGAACACCCTCACGCCCACAGCTGGAGGGCCACAGCTCCACGCCCACAACTCGAGCCAAGAACCTGAAAACGCCCTCATGCCCACAGACAACTCGATAGCCCGATGCACACAACTCTACCCCACAACTGGGGAACGCCCTCACGCCTAAAGGTCGAGAGCCAGAAACACGTAACTTTAGTTCATACTAATTTCCAGAGCTTAAAATCCCAAATCCTACAACTCGAAGCTCAAAGCCCGAGATCCTCCCTCCTCCAGAGCTCGAGGCCAAGAGCTCGAGTCCCACACCCAAAAACACTCTCACCAAGCGCTCGAAAGCTCGCGTCCCACAGCCCGATATCACATTAACGCCAAAGCTCGAGAGCCCGAGGCATGCAACTCGAAGCCCGCACCCAGACAACACCCTCACACCTAGACCTAGCGGCACGCAGTCGAGAACAACCCCATGCCAGAACTCGAGAGCCTGAGGCGCGCAACACAAGATCATCCTCACACTCGGATGTCGAAACCCACAGCTTGAGAAGATCACGACCATAGCCTTAGAACACCCTCACGCCCAGAGCTCGAGAGCAAGAGGCACGAGACTCAAAGCCCGCAACGTGGGAATACCCTGACGCCCAAGAATCTAGGGTCACGGCTCCACGTCCGCAGTTCAAGCCGACAACTTGAAACCACGTTCGCGCCCACGGAAACCTGGAGAGGCTGAGGCACACAATTCAAGCCCGCAACCAGGGAACACCCTCACACCTAGAGCTCAAAGGCCACAAGCTGACAACACCATCATGCCAGCGCTCGAGAGCCCCAGACCCACAATTCGAGGCGCACTCACACCCAAAGTTCGAGAGCCGGAGAGACGCGAATCAAAGCCCACAACATAAGAACACCCTCACGCCAGAGTTTGAGGGCCCGAGGCGCGTAAACTGAGATCCTCTTCACTCGGAGCTCGAAGCCCACGGCTTTACGCCCACAACTCGATCCAACAACTGGAGCCAACAACCTCATAACACCTTCACAACCACAGACAACCCAAGTGCCCGAGGGACGTAACTCGAAGCCCGCAACCTCACACCGTGCACAGCTCTAGAGTCCGAGGCACACAACTCGAGCTCGGAACCAGATAACCCCCTTACACCCAGAGCTTGAGAGACCAAAGCACGCGAATCGAAGTCCAAGGCACGCGAATCGAAGCCCAAGGCACGCGAATCGAAGCCCACGGCTTTAGAACACCCTCACACCATAGCTTGAGAACCTGTGCCTCACAACTCGAATCTCAGAGCCTGAGATCGCCCTCACGTCTATGGCTTGTTTAAGCGATTCTATTTTTTACGCTGGTCACTGACGAACATTCGATACCAGTTTCGCGTCCAGATCTCGATGTTCACGACCCATTAACAACCAGCAGGAGCTCGATACCATGCTGGGATGGAAATCCCAACGCTGAAGCACACCTGCGACGCCAACTGCTTCGGCCTATTAAGCGGCGTTCCGCGGAAATAGGGCCTCCGAGCTGCCCAATATTTCCGTCTCTGCACTCGACACTGCCGTCAAGCTTATTGGAAGCCGAAGACATTCTCACCTCAATCGACCTTTTAATTCATTATTTTATTCAGTTTCTACCAGTACCGAAAGTTGCAAAGTTCAGACGGCCACGCAACTATAAGCTACTTTCGCTACTCATCTCACACTGCGGACTTGTTGTAAGATTATGTTGCACCCACAATCTCACCATTCTCACCTTTGCTTATTTATCCAGCTACGAACTACACTCCTCATCACCACTGCGTTAATTATTGATATTACTTTCATCCTGCAAGATAGTTCGACTTCCCGATTTAACACTGCTCCCTCATCACGACGACCAGGAATGAGGTTTTCACACCCAAGACCCTGGCGAATTCCAACCAACTGTCCATTACTTATTTCGTCAACACCATCAGCACTGGATAGGCGATGTATTTGCGGCCTGAAACCTACAGCAAAATACCTCAGAACCACAAAAGGGCATCTCCTACCTACTTTCCATCCATCATTCTCGCTACCCAACTGCCAGAAATCCAGCGCCAACACCGCGGTATCCTTCGGATATTTGGTTGAATCTCAAAGATTTAATAGTCCACTACTTGAGAGAAGCAGCTAGTGACTCGCTAACGAAAACAGGGACTCAACAGCTTCTAACATAGAACATGTTTTCCTCTCTTGCATCGCGTTTCCACCTGAAAGATTCACTTTTGATCCAATCAAGTTTCACCACTCGTCGCTTGAACCTCAGGATGAAACTCCCCAATCATTCAAGTCGAAGCATCGGCGCAAGCGATATCACTCGATCGAGTTCACTACCGTTCATTTTTAGACATTCAATACTCCACTTCCTCAGCGCCTTCGACACAAGCTCGAGAGCTGTCTACCTTTTCATGAGTTAACGATACCCTTCGACAACAAACACACCTACTTCGAATCAGTTAGCCAAGCATCACGAGATAGAACCCCCAAGGCCAGTGGTTTCTAGCTCGTCACTTATCATCCATCGTCAGGGCTCGGGACAAAATCCGCATCATGAGGTTGATACCGATTATCGTCGCAGCTTTTAATTGGACTCCTACAACAGACTCAAGTCACCATACAGGGGTTTCCAGTGAGTAGCACGCACCTCTTCTCCCATCACAAAAGGGAGCAACAAAGCCACAAGCACACAAAGCCAGGAAATAATCGGTATCACCAAGCCCAAATCCAAACCTTTCAACTTGATTGTGGATTACGTTTGGGTACTGAATAATAGCTGACTGTCTAAAGCAGGACACCTCATCATTAAATGGATCGCGATCTGTTGTGGCCAGAAGCATCGAATCCCTCCAGTACGCGCGGCCATTTTTACGTGGCAACAACCTCCACCTACCTACCTATTACTCACAGTCGCCAGTTGTTTGCACCTGCCAAGGCAGCCGCAGAAGCTTTCAAAGGGCAACCATCTTCCACCCACTTCCATCTTCACAATCTCACAACATTTCTACCAGTATCACATTTCGGTTTCTCTCTCGTCATCGCAAGTCTATTTCCCCCAAGTCCATCAAGGCCGTGAGCCTGTAGGCGGTGACCCCAGCCGTGGCCGGAATTGCGACAATGTTTGTGTTATCAACGTTACCTGATGGGGACCACATAGCTAACTTCATGTAGTGCGGCAAGCCAGGGCACGTTACCAGTGACAGTAACGAGCCGTTGCGCTCGCACTCGCGCCCTCCGCACCCCTATGCGACAGAAGCGCGAGCCACTGCCCGAAAAGATGCTACGTTTGTGTTATCTACGTTAACTGATGGACGACATAGCTAACCTCATAAGTGTAGCAAGTATGGGCATGTTGCCCTTCAATGCAACAAGCCGTTGCGCTCCCGCGGCTCCAGACTCACCGGCCGGATCACAGCGATGCATCAGCCCACCGCCAGAAGCTTGCGGATGCGCACACCCTGATCGAAGCCTACTTTCAGTTGCGAGCGACCACCGAAGCCTCGTTGACTGAAGCCTCGTTGACTACAACTGGGAATGCGACACCCAGCTTTGGTTTATGAGCACCCAGTGAGAGAAACCGGAGGAAGTACTCCTGCGTGTACATCGAAGCCCTACTTGCGACAGGGGAAATCATCCAAAGGCTTGTTAAGATTGTGTTGAAGAAATTCGATTTCAAACAGGTCGCACGGTTTGAAGAAGCAATTCGAACTGACCGCTCGGCACAAAGCGCATGGTCGGATCTGATCATGTGGAAACTTGAGGTCCGCCCAGTCAAGTGGGAGCCCCCACCCCCTCCCTTGACAACATTGAGAGCGCGGTCGTTCCCGGAGGAGGAGGAATAGGGCCCCAAGGTCCGGCAGAATCTGCACCGTCGCTGTGGGGAAGGCATACGTCCGCATGATGATGAAAATCGTTTCTCTCAGCATGGTACACTTGTTAGCAGTTCCAGCACCAAGTTGGTTCAGTTGAAGGAGTCAATCGATCTGGAACTGCCTACCCCAGTTTAACCTGCAGAGACCGAGAGCGACAAACTGTCACTACCTCCCATTCCCGAAGAGACGCACGATGTTGACACCAAAGCGCCTCTCCCAGCCCCTCTCCACGTAATGGAGGCATTCACGTCTCGAGACGCAGCACACGGGCCGAAACCAAAGCTGAGCAGCCCCGATTGGAGTGTTAGTGAGTTGGACATACCCGAGAGCGAGTCCTTGCAACTGCCTTTCAACATCGAGCAGTAAACTAGGCTGTGTCGACATTGTTGGAGATTGGACAAGGCCCCAGTCTTGATTTGAGTGCTGCGGGCCTGCACCAGAGGATAAGAAGACGATCAAGAAGGAGCCCTAAGTGGCTGACAATTTGTTTGTTATTTCTTGGCTCGAGGGATAGCCACGGCCGAAAGCGATGCTACAATGTTTGTACTACAACAAATCTTCACTTGCTCCGGAAATAGGACACTGCTAACTACCTTATAATATAGATGTCGACCGCCGACGAGATCCGTGCGCTGATGGAGTTGGTTAAGGCCTTTAAGGGCAACTCCAGCGGTGGTGGTGGATGTGGCGGCCGAAGCTGCCGCCCGAAAAGATGCTTCAATGTTTGTGTTATCCACGTTCACTGATGGACCACACGATTAACCTCATATAGTGTTTGAAGCAAGGGCATGTTGCCCGCGACTGCAACGAGCCGCTGTGCTCGCGCTCGCACCCTCCTCCCACGCCCCAAGCCCGCGCCGTCCACCACTTACTTCCACCAACTGACTTGTATCAACTTTCTTCCACAATCTCGCTTCCGTCACCATGAACTTCACCACATCCCAAACCCACCTAGCTATAATCACAACCAGCTTAGTTTCTCTCAGTCTCTTCTTCATCATTTCTATCCTCGTCGTCTCATGGCCATCTTTCTCGTGGCCACACTGTTACGCCTGAAGGTTATGAGGGCCGTGAGCCTGCAGAGGCCTCAACCCGAGCCACAAGCCCTACAACGTTTGTGTTATGCACCTCAACTGATGAATCAGATAGCTAACTTAAAACAGTGTGGCGAAATTGGGCACATCGCCCAGGACCGCAAGGAGCCTCACCGGTGTCGTGGTCGATAGCGCGCACTAGCTGGGGTGTCTCAGTAAGGTTTCCCACAGTACAGCACCAACACTACTAACTACCATACGGATTATTCTAGCCGCGGGCAAGATGAGGCTCGATCAGCTGCCGAAACGAGACTTTTAGGCCACCCAGACGGTTCTCGCTATCGAACCGGCCATGTGATCACCATCGCGCCGTGGAGAGCTGCCCCTGATCGTTGGGTCCAGAGCCCAGTTTGCCCAGACCGCCAACATCCTACCAGGATGACTCTCCACCAGCTCACGATTCAGCTTGGAAGCCTCGTTGATTCCAATGCCATGAATATTATGAGGTTCTTCTCTGCTCCTGCTGGAGACCCAAGTCTTAAGATGGAACTCGATGAAATCTGAGTCATCAGCATATCTTATACAGCAAGTACCGCAATCTGACGCATATGCTCGTTTATGTTCCCCCTCATTCGCGCCCCTCCCTCCCCTTCTCAATGCCACCACTTTGCCCACCTCTTCAAGGAATATTCAATATTTCCTGTTTTTACTCTCAATCCCATGCCTTACCCATCGTCTTCATGTCCGAGGAAAGACAAGACTGCTAACTGCCATATAGATCGCTGAGGACACCAGGGCCATGTTCGGGTGTATTCGGGCCCTCAAGGGTAGCGGGATAGCGGAGCCGACAACTAACCTGATCGTGGCTGTCGTGGCCGAAGCCGCGGCCGAAGTTACAACGTTTGGGTTACCCAAGTTAACTGATGGAACGCATAACTAATCACATACAGCATGGCAAAGCTGGGCACGTTGCCTGAGAATATAAGGAGCTGTGCCCCCCTACNNNCGACNAACCAGTCGCTACNACTCNCGACGAACCAGTCTACTACTCCCGACGAACTAGTCTCCCGACAAACCAGTCGCTACTCCTCACGACGAACCAGTCTACTACTAGCGACGAACCAGTCTCCCGACGAACCAGTCATCGTATGTACTACAATTCAACAGATCATCAATTGTGGAAAATAGGATATTTCTAACTATCATATAGATGACGATAGTCGAAGAAATCAGTTCGTTGACGGAGTTGGTGAAGGCCTTCAAGGGCAACTCCAGCGGTGGTGACGATAGCGGTGGCAGCATCATTTCCACACACTCGCTTTTTTACTCTCCTTCACTCGACCATCCACACCCCGAGTAACCAGTCACTACCACTCCAGACAAATCAATCACTACTACTTCCGACGAACCAGTCACTCCTACTTCCGACGAACCAGTCACTCCTACTTCCGACGAACCAGTCACTACTGCTCCAGACAGGCCAGTCATTGTAAGTATGATAATCAAACAGATCCTCACTTTGGGGGAAAGAGTGTAATGCTAACCCGGTATCAATAGATGTCGACCCGAGACAAGATCCGTACGTTGGCGGAGTTGGCGCGGGCCTTTAAGGACAACCCCAGCGATGGTGGCGGTGGTGGCCATGGTGGCCGTAGTGGCGCCCAAGGAGGGTCCTGAGGTGACAGAGTGGATGGCCGTAGATATAGGGCCCCAGAGGCTCGGCCTGAGTGCCTCCCACGAAAGCCCTGGTTATTGAAATGTGGATCGTGAACTTGATACAGAATTATTGGGCACGACTGACTGTGATGGTAAATCAAGGGAATAATGTCGATTAATACAAGTACTGCAAAATGAAAGAAATCTCATCCGCTGGAGGGCTAGGGGAGGTCTCTTTTCTACCCCTAAGTAACTCAATGGTGATGATCGATGCTCGATGACGCCTATTTACAAACCCGGCAGCAGACCTCCTCTTTTGTCGGACCTCCGTGTCCCGGCCCCACCTGCCCCTCCGGCAGCGGCGCCCAACGCGCGGCGAAATGCCCCGGTTCAATAGCAGTCGTAGACAGGCAATCCGTGACAGAGGCCCTGAACTTGCATAGTTGAAACTACAATCAGAAATGGAGGCCAGACCTGGTATCATTGAAATCCTCTAATCTATGCAACGTCTAGTCTGAAGGTGAAGATCAACCCCTCCGGCCCTTGATGAGGTAAACAATGAGAATTAGGGCTCGAAGTGAGCTAGGAAGTTAATGTTAGTGTTGGATAGTGCTACAGACGGCTAAGAGGTTTGGAGATGGTTGGAGATGGTTGGAAGGCCAGAGGGGCGGACTAGTTTGTCATATCAACTGAGAGAGTGGAGCTAAGAAAAAGAGGATGCCGAGTGAGGGGGCTCCGGATGGGTAATATTTGGGAGGTTCACCTACCGGGATGGTACAATGGAGGACGGCCAGGGAAAGCAATGAGAGGAAGATGCACACAAAAATGTCAAAAGAAGGGCAAATCAAATAATGATCTACAACATCGTTAGCGCGATTGCAAATACCTTCGCAGATGCCTTGGTTGCGCGCAAGGGAATGGGAACGTTAGGGCTTCTTCACTCCCGAGCAATATGCCCAGTTTTGCCACACTACACGCGGTGCTTTCCGTTCGATGCTAGGCTGGCCATAGTAGCTTGAAAAGCCTCGCACAATCACAATTTACGAGTAGTCAAAACATTTATAGACCATAGGTAGTCTGTAGCATAGGGCTGCCTCTAAGCGATGTACATTCAAACCGTATGTTTCTCATCGTATCGCCATGATCCCCCGATAATGATATCTCGTGCCAAAATTAAACTCGTGAACCACTCATGGTTCCTTCTCGATCTTCTTCTCCTCGCCTGGTGCGGGACGGGGAGGGCGCCGCTTGGCTGGGCGGGCATCAAGTTCCCACATGATAAGAGATCACAAAGGTTATGCCCCCAGGAGACGATATTTCGGTAGTACAAGGCCAGTCTTTAAGGTGCATCGTCCTCGATTTCCTTGACTGGGCGGGCCTCAAGTACCCACAAGATCAGATACGACCATGCGCTTTGTGCCGAGCGGTCAGTTCGAATTGCTTCATCGAACCGTGCGACCTGTTTGGAATCGAAATTATCTGATTTCTTCAGCATCTTAGCAATTCCTTGGTTGGGTTCCCCTGTCGCAAGCAGGGCTTCGATGTACGCGCGAGACTACTTCCTGCAGTTTCTTATCGTTAGTTACTCATATACCAAGGCTGGGCCATCGCATTCCTACTTGTAGTTAACGAGGCTCTGGTGGCAGACCGTAACCGAAAGCAGGATTCGATCTGGACTGGATCGAGGAGTGTAGATCCGTGGAGCTTCCACTTGTGGTCAACGAGGCTTCAGTGATAGGCTGCAACTGAAAGGAGGGTTCGTTCGATCAAGGAGTGCGGATCCGTAAAGTTTCTGGCGGTAGACCCTTGGCTGATTTCCCCTGTCGCAGGGCTTCCATGTACACACGGGAGCACTTCCTCCGGTTTCTTGTCACTGGGTGCTCATGTACCAAGGCCGGGTCATCGAATTCCCATTTGTAGTCGACGAGACTTCGGTCAACGAGGCTTCTGTGGTAGACCATAACTAAAAATAGGATTCAATCAAGGAATGCTGATCAGCTTCCGGTGGCGGGATGGGTCATCGCATTCCCACCTGCAGTCAACAAGGCTTCGGTCGGTAGTGGACCGCAACTGAGAGCAGGATTCGATCGAGTGCGGATCCGTACTGCTTTCAGCGGTGGGCTAGTGCGTCACTGTGATCCGGCCGGTGAATCTGGAGCCGCGGGAGTACTTCTTCCGGTTTGTTGTCACCGGGTGCTCGTATACCAAGGTTGGGTCATCTTCCCACTTGCGTGTTCTTGTACAAGGTATCTGACGAGCCCGACAATCATCGCTGCGAAGGCCGCAACGTTTCCAGAGGCTACCGATGCAATTAGCTCGGAGATGTGCAACAGAGGCATGGGGGATAACTCACGCAGAGGCACTGGCACTTTCCACGAACCCTATGGGCGCATCGGCCAGACTCGTCTGGTGGCAGCCGCCAGTTGTTTGCACCTGCCAAGGCAACCGCGAACGCCTTCACACGGCAACTTTCTTCCACTCGCTTCTACTCACTTCCATCTTCACAATTTCACAACATCTCTACCAGTATCACATCTCGGTTTCTCTCCCGTCATCGCAAGCCTAGTTCCCCCAAGGCCATCAAGGCCGTGAGCCTAAAGGTGGCAACCCCAGCCGTGACCCAAGCCGCGGCCGGAAATGATGCAATGTTTGTGTCATCCACGTTACCCGATGGACCACATAGCTAACTTCATGTAGTGCGGCGAACCAGTCACTCTACTCCAGGCGAACCAGTCACTACTTCTCCCGAAGAACCAGTCGTTAATACCCACGACCCAGTCATCGTATGTATCACAATCTAACAGATCCTCACTTGCTTGCGAAATAGGACATTGCTAACTAGGTATCATATAGATGTCGACCCTCGATGTGATCCATGCCGTGACGGAGTTGGTACGCGCCTTTAAGGGCACCCCCGGCGGCAACGGCGGCAACGGCGGCGGTGGAGGTGGCCGTGGTGGTCGTGGTGGCCGTGGTGGTGGCCGCGGTGGCCGAAACCGGGGCCGTAAGTGCTACAATGTTTGTGGTATCCACGTTAACTGATGGACCACATAGCTAACCTCGCATAGTGTGGCAAGTCGGGCCACATTGCCCGAGATTGCAAAGGGCCGTCGCGCCCCCGCCCCCTCCTGCACCAAAGTAGGAGAAGAAAAAGCCCTAGTGGCTGAAGAATTTGTTGTTAGCAAGACAGATCCTGCGACCCAACAAGCCACTCACCAAAACAGGTGCTTTGACTGTGGTGATGTCGGCACAATGTCGATGCATCCGCAATATGGGTAAAAGCGCAGATAAAAGACTCTCAAAGTGAGCAAAATAGATTAGCCTAACCCATGCTATCAACCAGCATCGTCTAGTCAAACGGGTCACAATACAATGCCGCAAAGACAGGCCAAAAGGAACTTAAATTGAGCTTGTTAGAAAATTGTACTGCTCAACACTGATGACAAATGACTGAAGATCACGATTGCGGATGAATCCGACCGTAATCCCTTATCCCATAACCACAGTGCCGGTCGGAACAGCCTATTAGAGGCGTCCGTGGACGGTGAACTGGCCTCCAGGGTTTTTCTACAGACTCAAAGATACCAAAAATCGAACCCTGACAGTCGATTACTTACATGTTTCACGACACGCACCGTTCCCCAACAGTGGTTGCTTCGATGATCTCGGTTGCTCCATTCATCATTGCTTCATCGGATTCATTCGACAATATAGCAAAACATGGCCTTCACTTTTGTTGCTTCTCCGAGACTACAAGATGTGCCAGGTAGCTTTGAGCGTCTAATCACATTTGCCCTGCATTCGGAATGTCAATTGCTTGTGTGGTTGATGTGTGAGAAGAGGGTGTCGGAGTGGGTCACAGCAGCGAACGCACATATGGTCTCTGGAAACGACGTCGCAAGAACGGAATAAAGATCTAGCTACCTAAAGAACCGTCTGGTCCGGCCCTCCACCACCATTTCCTTAATTATACATTTGCTCCTCCACTTGCACGGCGATGCGGCTCGCTTCCAGCTTGTCGCACAGGTGAGCATTTCCGCCCATTTGTGCTCACAATTCCAACTGATTCAGTACACAAAAATAGATAACACATCCCTGGTACCATGCATGAGATGCAGTGAATGGGATTAATGAGTTGTTCTTCGATTAAATGAAAACGAAATTCCTTCTACTACCATCCGTTCCAAGCCGTCAAACCCCCTCGCGGTGCGAAACTATTGTTACAACCACGACGATGGGGCTCATTATGGGCGACCTCGTTCCTATACTAGAGAGTCACTGATGTCGACGATGATGTAGATGTCTCTGGAATTGACACTGTCATTGGGCTTCTGCGTCCGGCCCTGCCGAACCTTTGATGACCCATGCTTAAGGCGGCAAATATCCCCAATTCACACCTCCCGCGACCTGATGATTGTCCCCAAGTTGTTGAGGGCTACGCACCCTAACTTACAGAATATCCGCCCTGAATCGTCTTCACATTTAAACTACTCAAAGGTCAAGATAGCTCCTCATCTTCAAATTCTTCTCCACGATCATGCCTGTTGGTTCCCGGTTGAGGAGATGGATAGCGGACGGTGGGAAAACAGAAGGCAGTCCATGAGAGAGAGCGTTAAAGAAATGGTAGGTAAGACCTGGTATCGTTCAAATTCTCTACTCTTCCAAATGTCTATCTCGTGCCTTAAACATCCTTGGTCTCCACCTGCTCGGTCGCGGCCTTCTCCTCCTTGAGGTCCACGCCCGCAATGTTCTGACGGAACTCCTCGTCGTGCAGCCGCAGCTCCTCTAGGATTACCGAGTGTGCCTTCCGGACTGGTTTGACTTCGAAGAGGCGGTCCATGGCCTCCAGGGGAACTCCCTTCGTCTCCGGAATACAAAAGAAAACAAAGATGATAGAAACAACCATCAACGAAGCAAAAAATATATAAACCAGATAGCCCATTTTGGCAAACATGGTCACCGTAAACCTTGCTACTATGAAGTTATAAAACCAGTTGCTTGCAGCGGCGTTGGCTTGTCCCAGAGATCGTGTGTTGACGTCGAACATCTCGGAGTTGAGGACCCACGGGGTACCGTTCCACGACGGGGTGTAGAAGGCAGTCCACAGGTAGAAGAAAAAGATAGCGGCAGTTCCACCGGGGGTCAGATTAATTCCCTCAGTGGCGGTGGTGTCGACGTTGGCGGTGCCGGCGATCTTGATGTATGCGCCGATGAAGTACATGCAGAACGCGCCACCAGCGGCACCGATCATGAGAAGGTTTCGGCGGCCCATGTGATCGATGAGCACCATGATCCAGACAAAGGTGAGAACAGTCTTGACAACGCCGAAAATGCCAGTGGTGAGGAAGCCGGTGTTGGTGCCGGTGATGCCCAGGCTCTTGAAGACGGTGGGGGAGTAGTAGTTGATAGCGTTAATACCGGATCCTAAATTAACTATTAGTTTAAGTCTCACGGGAGTTATTTTCAGGATTGCTTACCGTTCTGGAAGAGGAAGAGAAGAGTTCCGATCATGAAGCGCCACTGGATCTTGCGGTCCTTGAGCGAGCGGAAGGGCTTCCAGAGGCCAGCACCAACATCGTTATGGAAGCGCTCAATATCCTCGTTGATGTAGTTCATTTCCTCAACAATGTAGATGTGCTCCTCGGGGAGGTTTCGCATCCAGCAAAGAATCTTAAGACCCTCCTCATTGCGACCCTTGGAGAAGAGCCATCGAGGAGACTCGGGAATGAAGACGGCGCCAATCAGCAGCAGACCGGCGGGGATGAGCTGGACAGCGAAAGGGATAAGCCACTGGCTGTGAGAAGGAGCAAGAGTCTTGTTGACTCCGTAGTTGATCCAGAAGCCGACGAGGCCACCAGCTTGCCATCCCACTTCGTAGAGGCCGACGAGGCGACCACGGACGGCGGGCGGGGCCAATTCGGAGATGTAGATGGGGGTCATGTTGGAGCAACCACCAACACCGAGTCCAGCGAGGACACGACCAGCAATAATGAGACCAAGACCGCGATCGCCATTGGCGCCCAGCATCATGCCGGCACCGACCATGAAGATAACAGAGAAGAGGAACAGAGACTTGCGGCGACCGAGATAGTAGCTGGTGAAGTAGGCGGCCAACGAGCCGAAGAAGGCGCCGGCCTGGTAGACGGAGACAATGTTCTGCTTGAGCAGAGCGACTTCACTGTCACTCTTCTCCTCAAACTTGAACTCGTCAATGAAGGATGGCAAGGCCAGAGTGGTACCGATGAAGGCCGAGTCGTAACCAATGGTGCATGCGGCCATGGACGCAGTGGCGGCGCACACGTAAACGCGCCAGTTGTAGACCTCCTTAGGCGTAGGCCGGTCCTCCTTGAGAGCAAAGATACCCATGACGGCGAAGTTTTGCGATGAGCTGTCGGCAAGAGGATACTGAGTGTCTCAACCTGCGAGTTTTTGGGCGGTGGGGGGAATGAGATGGGTGATTGTGTTGCGACAGCGTCAACTCTACCACCAGAATGCCATGGGAGGCAAACTTTTATACCAGAGTCGCATTGGGGCTCGACCCATAAATCTCTCTAGCTCGAGTCCCCTAGTGCCAGACGTCCAGGTATCCCCAAACAGGTCTGTGCTCGCCGCCAAGGGGAGAAATGGCAAAAACGGCCCCGGCAGCGGGCTCCAGACGCACCTAGACGTCCTCTACGCCGAAGTCACATCCCCAGGTGACGCTCATCTCTGGAACTGGAGATTAATCCGGGGTTTGCGGGGTGGGTGTGGGGGATGAACTCGTTTCCGTCGAAGGAGATTGATCGATATTGTCATCAGCTCATTCCTGTGGTGACGGAGGGCCGTCCTGGCTGGGCCCAGCGCGCGCTGGAGCGTGCTGTTGGAAGCATCGCGGGCATGGGTTGGGTAAAGACTTAACCGACCCGCCCGCATCCTTGACTCGCGAGACTCTAATAGCCTGCTTTTCTGGAGTCTCCGCATCGAATCTGGCCGTGCCCGCGGGACCAACCTTGGCAACCCTGTCTGAAATTTGCCTGCGTCAAGCGGGGGATGAAACCTCAGCCCGCCCATTGGAGTTTGCTGGCCTTCTCCGCTCGCCTCGGACACATGGCGCGCGGAGATGGTTATGCATGTTGAGATGTGTGGAGGAGACGAGAGGAGACAGGACGGACCCCATGTGTTTCCCCCCCGCCGAGCATACGGAGAAACTTACTACGTACAGACACAAGGATCCCCCGCTGTGGCGCAACGAGACCTTCTAGAGCAATGGTTTGGTCTCAACAACTGATCCTCCCGCCTCCCCTCAGGACCAAACCAGAGATCCAGCCAGAGGCCTGTTAGAGACTCGTCAGAGACTAAGAACAATTAGGTACTACACAGTTGCGTACTGAATAATAGATAATACACAATACATTTTCCATAACACATTTGGACATGATACAGGAGGGAACAATAAGTGCGCCACAGCGGGGGTTCCTGTTGCGCGTCCATGTTGCCCCATGGTCGTCCCCCCATGGAACCCCAATATTCCCCATTCCAGCACGGCCCGTTGCGTTGGGCGCGGTTGGTCACAAGGGTCACAAGGGTCAGCAGGACCAGCGGCCACACGTTGCACTCTGAGTTTGCCTGACTGGCTCATTACGCCCTAAATCAATGGGGATTACTTGATTTGATTTATTGACTGATGTACTAAGTACCATAATCGCCTTGAAACATCTCGCCCAAGTCGCAGCCTGGGGCGAACCCCAAGTTAGTCATAAATTGCGGATCCACATCGATGCCATCTGCATCGATGGATCCGAGTTCTTCCAGAATCGCATCGTAGTCCACCAACTGCCCCGGCATGCTGGGATGCTGGTGCTGGAATATTGGTATCGTGTGCCCTCCGCTCAAAGGCGGGGATTGGAACGTTAGGGTTGGGGTCGCCGCATACAGCGACTGCGACGTCCCCGGACTTGGCTCTGAGTTGGCGACGGCGGCGTATCTGTGCCGCTCGTACGACAGTAGCTCCTTTTGCTGTGGCAGCCGGGTAAGCTCTCGTGCGTCAGCTTCTCCTCCTGAAATGCTAGCTGGTCTGTGTGCCGTGCGGTAGGTTGCTGCGGTTGATAGCTCTTCCATGAAGGGAGGCGCGCCAACTATTCGGTGAGAGACGGGCTCCACCCTCGTAACCATGTTTGGGTGTCTCTCCGCGCCCTCTGTCATTGATGTATCCGGCCTCCAGACACTCTGGAGGCTCTCTATTGCCGCCTTCCATCTATTATTGTCGTGTTCATGCATCCGTTCGCTGTGGCCATGCCGTTGCACGATCTCCATGAGCGTAATCATGAGTGGAGGCGTTCCCGAAGCCCCAAAATTTTCTAAGCATGATTCAACGACCTCCAACAAATTCGAAAACAGGGATGGCCTGTGTCCCGGTACGAGATCCAATGTAACCGTCAAGAACATGCCTTGCAGCAAGAAAGCTGAAGGCACCGTCGGCGTCGAGCCACCGAAGATGAGGGAATTACAAAAGGAAAATCGAGTATCCAAGCTCTTCACCAAATCCTCTGGTGTGATTCTTCGGTAAGTGGGACTATCATGCATTCTTGCGTCCATGCTCGCAGCCCAAAGTTTGGAGAAAGCATAGAGCTGTCGGAAAGTGGGCAAGGGCTGTGCAGGAGTCTGCGGGGATGCAGTTCTGCCATCCGAGGTCGGACCAACACCGGGGATAGGAGCCCATGCTTCATCAGGGTCTACGAGACCAACCAAAGTGTCTGAGGGCAAGCTGGACCGCATACCTGTAGTCACTTCCGGATGACCGAGACATAGTGACGCAAGCGTGTCCAGCATAAACGCGGCAGCTATTACGCGCGTCTCCGGGTCATTGAGGGAAGCCTCGCTGCCCTGCCTGACGGGGAACATGTGCGTGTTTGCAGATCGGTTGCTCAGAGCCAGGCGCGAAGCCTTTCCGATCAGTAGCCATGCTGCTTTGCTTTTCGCCTGCCCCAAGAGGATGAGGGATTGGATAAGGATGGCACAAATATGAGGAGTTTCGAAGTCGCCGTCATCGGGAGGAATGAGACTGCGTGCGATAGAGTATATTTTGCTCGGGGATGCGGTTCCGTCGTGAGAGGCTCCGGATGAGGAAGCATCTTGGAACGCGGAAACGGCCAGCACAGCCCATAGCTGGGCGTGGAGCGCAGAGGAGTAGTTTGGGTCAAGCCTAAGACCTTCGGGGGGGTATCTCATGGCAGTGCTGGTGATGGCATCCCGATCGATAATGGGGAACCAGCAGTGAGTGTATGTGAAGTAGATGTCGACGAGGCGCTCCCAGTCGGATGGTAGCATCAGGCGGGCAGACTCATCCGGTGAAGCTGCTGGACGCATGGCATATGAACTCGTGGGTAAGTTTCCCTGTGAGGGGCCGGCATGGGTAGAGAAGTCGGGGGATGGTTTGGTGTCGAAGAGGAATGGGTTGGCCGGGCTGATACCCTCCTCGGTCTCTGAATCGTCTGCCGAGGTGTCTGTCCGAGGAGTTTTCTCGTCAGAGAGGAGTCTCCCGATATCTTTGTGGATACGGCTCTTGCTCCATCGGCGGTAGAGTCGATGGCCGGCCTTGTCTTTGGTTGCCAGAATGCGGGCTCCTTCGGCGCCTTCATTCTGGGTGAGCAGATGGTGCAGAGCACCTTCACAGCCAGGAACCTGCTCAAAGAGCCAGGCGAGAGAGAGCTCTATGGTTCGCAGATATCCCGTCTGCACACCTCTCTTGCGCGATGCAGGGGTGTAAGAGCAGGGACGGTTCTGCGTGGTGCATGTTCCGCAGTGAGGACGGTTGCCGTCGCACTTCTCCCTGGCGGTGCGGCACGAGTCGCAGGCGAGGGAGACTCTCTGTCGCTTGGCCGGCGTCGAGGCCGCTGGGGCCGTGAAGGAGTCCGCATCGTTGCCCTCGCGCTTCCTGGGCGGCATCCTTTGGGAGTGTGGCCGACCGTGGAGTCGTCGTCAAGGTGCTACCTACCTGTGCCACAAGGCACGCAGAGGCATGGCGGAGAGGAGTAGGCGGCGGATCAGGCGCTCGTACGATGCTGGCGCCATGTCACAGCGAGGACGTCAGGATGAACACAGGGAGAGACAGAGGCCGCGGGGAGCAGCAATGGAGCGAGCAATGGGAAAAGTTCTTGCAAGGGCTGTGGGCTGTGAGATGTGGCAATGCGGGGGGAATCTGGGGTCCTGCGGAATGCGGATTACGAGGGCCTGGGAGCGCCTGGAGATGGGGGATGGGGAGCTGACAGCGCCGGCCTTCCCACCGCCATGTGCGGCCATGGGCGTCCGGCTGCAGCCAATGGTGGAGTGCTTATTCCCTGGCCCTTGCCTGGCACCTGCCTGGCCCTGCAGCGGCCCTTTCCTGGCCCCTTCCTGGCCCCTTCCTGGCCCTGGAGCGGGTGAATGCTTTCCCGCCCAATCGACGCGTCGCATCTGGGGCGGGGTCCCCGGACTTTCTCCACCCCGGTCCAGTGTGTGCGTTTTTGTGGTGGGGGAAGGGACGGACGGGCCTAACTCAAACCGCGAGTGTCGGTACGTGATGCTTTTGCGCTGGTCTTTGCAACCTCCTCTTGCCTCCATCCTGTCTCCAGTCTGTGCCCAGCCCGACTCCATCCTGTCCCCTCTCTCCTCACCCCCGACACACACACGCGACAACCCAACGTCCGCGGCGCAGCACCCCGAATACACTCCCCCGGACTCCCTCCCGCCCTCCTGCCGGCTTTCCGGCTTCCTAGCTTCCTCACTCTCTCCCTCACCACAAGTCGCACCACCCAGACACTATCTGCACGACTCGCCATGGCGGATCCGACTTACGCCGCTTGATGAAGCACTGCTATCACAGCCCAACCCATGGCCGGCGTCAAGAGACCCCTCGGGGCCATGCTTGGCCACGAGGACGTGCTCGCGCGAACCCCTCCGCCGCCGCTCGCCCACTCCCACTCGCGCACGCATTCGCAGTCGCAGTCTCATAGCCAGATGAGCAGCAGCCGTAGCAGCAGCATCAGCAGCAACAGCCAGACTCAAACCCAGTCCCAACCCCAACCCCAGATCACCTTGACGCCCCCGCGAGGGCCGCTCGGTGCGTCGCGACCAGAACCTCACGATGCCTTGACACGACCGTCTTCGCCAACCAACCCCCCATTGACGGGCGAGGTCCCCGAGTTCAACCCAGATGCCTCTATGCTCCTCGCCGGCGTTCGAGGCGCCGGCAAGTCCACGCTTGCAATCATGGCATCCCAGGCCATGAACCGAAAAGTAATCGACCTGGAGACTGTCTTCCAACGTGCCTCGGGCTTCTCCAGTGCGGGCTACAAAGCCAAGCATGGCTCAGCTGAGTGCTACAAGCAGCAAGCCAAGATTCTCCAAACCACCCTCGAGCGTCACCACAGCGGCTGCATTCTTGTATGTTCCTGGCTGGAGAGCCGCGTCCAGAGTCTTCTTCGAGAATTTGCTGCCACCAACCCTGTCATCCATGTCGTGCGTGACGCCGATGCAATTCAGCAGCACCTTAGGATCAACGACTCGGGCAAGATATGGAACTTGATCAACGTCAGCAGTGCCATTTTCAGGACTTGCACCAACTTTGAGTTCTTCAACGGCTCGGAGAAGCCTGCCAAGTTGTCAGAAAGTTCCTCCACCAGACGATCCCTACTACAGAGAACTTCGACCCCATATCTGTCATTGAAGTATGTCGAAAGACACTTCCTCAAATTCCTGTCATTGATATACCCGTCCGGAACTATCCCCTTCATCGAATCCGCCTTCCCTCTGGCCAGGATTCCCACTGAGGAACGCCAGTTCACCTACGCTATGTCGGTTCCATTAACTGATGTTCTAAACGAGAGCGTGGACATAGAAGAACACGTGATGGGGGCAGATGTCATCCAGATCGTGGTGCACGATCTCGCCGAGCACCTCGAGAAACATCCAGACTCAAATATTGCAGTAAGCGAACTGAGCGCCAAGTTGGCTGGCGACATTACAAGGGGCATCGGAAGGGTCAGGAGAAGCACAATCCTGCCCATAATCCTCCACATTTTCTTGCCTCACATGGCCAGCGAAGATGGGATTCGTGTGTACCTCGACCTCATTCACCACGCCGTTCGACTTGCTCCAGAAATGATGACAGTCGACCTGAGGCTAGACAATCCTCACATAGCTCAAATCCTGGTTGCTCGAAAAAGAACCAAGATCATCGGAAACTGTTTCATCGTCACAGATCCTCCACCCTGGGAATCCTCAGCCTGGGTTTCATACTACAACAAAGCCAACCGTCTTGGTTGCCACCTCGCTCGACTGATTCGCCCGGCATCGTGCATCGAAGACAACTTCAGCATCGCACAGCTGAGGTGCGCCGTGGCTGCGATGGAAGAGCCCAAAATACCACTCATCGCGTACAACTCCGGGCCGTTGGGTCGCAATTCGGCGTCTTTCAATAGCATCCTGACGGTGGTCAGACCCGAATCCCTTGCGAGAGTCAACCCAAAACCACCAATCATGCCATGCGTCACCGCACGCGGAGCAACTGAGGCCTTGTTCTCGTCATTCATCTACGACGAAATGAAGCTCTACGTTTTTGGCGCCAACGTGGATTACAGTCTGTCCCCTGCCATGCATACTTCTGCACTGAAGGCTTGTGGCATTCCACATCGTTATCAACCTTTCTCATCAGCCACACTTCGCGGTATCAAACACCTCCTCGAAGATCCCAACTTTGGAGGTGCCTCAGTCGGGCTCCCATTCAAGGTTGAAGTAATCACTTTGACACACACACTAAGCAGTCATGCCCGAGCAATCGGTGCTGTGAATACTCTTATTCCAATTCGTCACTTGAACCCCGATGGCTCGGTCCCGATGGGTGCAGGCTTCTTCTATGGCAGCAACAGGGCTGGCCCGATCAAGGCTCTCTATGGAGAAAACACGGATTGGGTGGGCATCCGAGCTTGCATCCGCCGTGGTCTCTCCCCTGCCAACGCTGTTGTGTCAAGTTCCTGTGGGCTGGTCATTGGTGCCGGCGGCATGGCGCGTGCTACAGTCTACGCAATGCTCCAGATTGGCATGAAGAATGTGGTCATTTATAACCGTACCTTGCAAAATGCGGAAAATATGGTATCTCACTTCACTCAACTCCTCGAGAAACAGGACTTCAAGTTGTTCAGCCCTGGCGCCGAGGCCGCACGATTTCACGTCATCGAATCCCTGGACGATGCCTGGCCTGATGATTTCCGACTGCCCACAGTCATCGTTTCGTGTGTCCCAACACACCGCATCGGCGATGTTCCTGCCCCAGACTTTACTGTCCCAGAACCGTGGCTTGGCAGCCGCACTGGAGGCGTCGTGATTGAGCTAGCCTACAAAACGTTGACGACACCCCTGCTCGAGCAGGTCAGACGGGAATCAGCACGAGGTTGGGTGGCAATGGACGGGTTGGACCTATTGCCTGAGCAAGGCTTCGCTCAGTTTGAGCTATTTACTGGAAGGCGGGCGCCCAGGAGGCTCATGAGAAGAGAGGTGTTCCACGCGTATCCTGATGAGGACGGTGGTAATTCCAATCGCGAGGAGCTGCAACCGAGGTTGCAGCTTCTTGACGAAGAAGGGGCATAGAAACCAAATAAGTAAATATCAATGAGATCCAAATCATCTACTAGTTATGATCCAGGTGTCTGTCTGCTTTAAAACCTTGTGAGTAATATGCAGTAAATAATAGGTGCTAATAATGTATCAAAATTAAGACACCCGAGGAGTTTGTTGAAGGTGCCTGTAGTGCTGAAGATTAGCGACATCTAGTGCCTTGGAACAACTGCGAAAATCACAAACATCACTCGCCTTGAAAGAATAATGTCGGCGCCAATGCACACCACCATCAGCAATAAAGACCTCCGGTAACAAACAATGTCCCAAGTACTGACCTAGTATTGAATTTGGATTAAGAATTTACTGTGTACTGGCTTTATGATGCAGGTTAACGCGTTTCTTGATTCCACGTCCCTCCACGTGAAAAAATCAACCAACCCTACCCTAGGAGTAGTGGTCGTACTTACAGTCTTCCTACCAGTATTCTACTAAGATTTATAAATTAGCTTCCCGGTACTAAAGGTGATGATGGCGCGGCCTTGGTCATCACCAGTAAACTCCCCGAGACGGCATTCGTGGAATATCCAACACGGAATTGAAGAGCCGCCACCATCAAAAGTCGAACATAAGAGATTGAGCCCGGTTAGCTCAATCGGTAGAGCGTGAGACTCTTAAGAGCACTGCAATCTCAAGGTTGCGGGTTCGACCCCCGCATCGGGCTATTCCTATATCTTTTTGTCGTTTGTGACCCATATCATGTCGTTCTGATGGTCCAACGCCGCGGTTCCACAGCGACTTGGGTTGTAGGTTTCTCTATTCCGCGAACGTAGACGATGCGGCGGGAGGGCATGTTCTTCAAGAACGCCAAGGTCCCTTATCGCAGTTTCAACCTGGAGACACATCCCCTTCCTAGTTATAGTGACTCACGACTTTCGCGGCATAGATACCCTGATCTGCCTTCGTGGCTGCCTCCGTGGCGTTGGCCTGCCTCCGTGGAAATTGGCTTGCCTCCGCGGCGCCGAGAACACCCTCACGCCCAGAGCTCAAGCCCACTACTTGATGTCAATGAGATCCAAATCATCTATTAGTTATGATCCAGATGTCTACAGAAAAGCTTGTGAGTAATATGCATGCTGGCGCGATTTTTGATATCATGTCCCTCATGTTGAGCATTGAAAGAGACGTACCCTATAGTAAATTCCTATCTGATAATTTGAATGATTTGTAACTGCTGGCAGGCTAAACGCACGCAGTTCAGATGAAGAACCTGATTGCTAAAATTCACCTAAAGTTGAGCGCTGGCTTGACAGTATTATGCACACTCGCCAATAACAGACTCAAGACTTCACCACTCGAGATGTTTGCGTCCCGACACCCGGAGACAGTGGATGAACTGGATCACGTGAGGCAATGGCACAGTTTCATATTTTATTCACACTGTATCAATACACTGTATCACTACGATCACAGCGGAAGCCGGGCTTCCTTTCTAGCTAAATTAATCAACAACTATAACTACAGTCATCTTGACCCTATTTTGCCTCTTTGGATAACCTCTTTCCATTGCAGGGCAGCTAGGCAAACCTCAACCTGTGCGTTTCCACACACTCATTTTTTCTCTCTCCTTCCCTCAGCCATCCACACCCCGACGAACTAGTCGCCCTCCCTCCCCCGTGGACAAGTCACTGTAACTACTCACAATTTAACAGATCCTCACTTGCTTGGGAAATAGAACATTGCTAACTACCAATTCTATAGATGCCCACCACCGTCGACGAGGTCCGGGCCTTGACCGAGTTGGTCAAGGCCTTCAAGGACAACTCCGGCGGCGGCAACGGCAACGGCAACGGCAGCGGTGGAGGTGACCGTGGTGGTCGTGGTGGCCATGGTGGTGGCCGAGGCTGAAAATGCTACAACGTTTGTGTTACTCACCTTAACTGATGAACCAAAAAGCTAACATATGTTGCAAAGCCGGGCACATTGCCCGCCCACGCCCCCACCCCCGTGCGTCGAAGCCCGATACTCCACCCTCCCGAGCCGGTCCCCTCCCCACACCTACGCCCACATCCGAGCAGACCAGGGAGATCAAGAAGGAAAACTGGGGTATTGTCAAATTCGGTTTCGGAACGAGGGATACCATGGTCTGGTCCCCCGTCGCCGCCCCCGCCCAGAGTGGCGACCCCACCGAGGCACCGCCTGGTCTCTCTTACACCTGCCTAATGCAACTCGAGGCTGGACGCGTGATTGTACGCTCATCTGAACTCTACGACGTGGTACGCTTGAGGAAAGAAGCTGGCAGATTATAATTGGAATGTGTAGGTACCTACATGTAATGCCAGAGAATGTGAATACAGGTTTGTCAATGTTAGATGGTACGATCCTTCTCCGAAAGCCTTGGCTGTTGACTGTGAGCTGGCATCATGGAGCAGAAGCCATCCAAGCAGTATGCCTTGTGGAAGAGTAAATAAGTTAGGGTGTTCCCTCAAGGCCACAGCTCGACGATTGCCTCTGCGGCGCTGGCTACTGACTTCCCTTCGTGGCGCCAATGCCATTTTCATGCCTAGAGCTTGATGGTCGCAACTCGAGAACAACCAGCCAGAGCTCGAGACACATCACTGGGTAAAAGTTCTAAACCCTTTCAGTGGTTCTACTTCCGCGATTTTGGAACAATCTGACCCTAAAATCCACGACCTACAGTTCCAGGCTATGCCACTATCACGACCCCGTCTCTACCCAGTCCTCAAGATCCACAAACTCGAGGACCAGATACAACCAGAGCCCAATACCGGCGCTTCAGGAACATATTCACATACACTAAAAGCTCTAGGCCGGCAAACTGAGCCCCATGACTCCAGGATAACCTGGCGCCAACAGGAGGCCGCTGACATGTCACCTATCAGTTCCCGAGACCGCTTCAATAATCAACATAAATGCACCACTTTGCCTTTGAGACCGAGCTGACCCTTGCCTCCACAGTCTCCACTAGTGTCTGCTCCTTTCATACTCTGAAGCGCCTTTGATCACATGTGGCCATTACCTTACGTTCCACTTTGGCGGCGCTTCGAAACCAGAAAATTCGGTCACACGATCAGCGAGCCTTGATGATGATTTCTATCGTTTTTGTGTTCTTCTGCGTCCCGGAAACCAAGGGAATTCCCCTGGAGGCTATGGACCGCCTCTTTGAGATCAAGCCAATCAGGAAGGCTCACTCTACTGTCCTAGAGGAACTACGACTGCACGACGAAGAATTCCGTCAGAATATTGCCGGTGTCGACCTGAAGGAGGAGAAGGCCGCGACCGAGCAGGTGGAGAGCAAGGACGTTTGAGGGGTTTCTGTGTGATAATGAATGGACATAAAGATTGGACTGCATTTCCCTGTACGATAAACTCATGCTTCCAATGGACAAGGGCCAATAACAAATAAGAACTTTTAAATTACGACACGTTGCTGTCTCTCTTCCACATTTCGTGCTCCCCATGCTCATCGCGCCGCATCACGACCCACTATGTGACCCCGGCCCGAAAAGAAAACTTTGCAGTGTCAGTCACCCATCGACCCATTGAGCGTTGGGCGGACACGGAAAAAATAACTCAGGCTAGCTGGAGGAGACTCCTGAATTACGCGGCTTGGTCGGTTGTCTTGTTTTCCCGAACGAGCCATGTTACGCGCATCGTTTGCCCGCTCGCAGCGCAAGGACAGGCGTGGCAGGCGGTGGAGGTTGCGCATGTCGCGCAACCCACAATCTTACCACCACCCGCCGTCATCGGAGACTGAGCATTGTTCTCGAACGATTTTATTGCTTAAGCATAATCTGATGGCTAATCTAATAACTATTGAATACACGAAATGAATCCATCAGGGTTATGTGAAGCTAAAAATGAAATGTCTTTTTCATAAATGTGGCCATAAAATGCTCGCTGCTCACTATCAAAACATCATGATCTATCTGTCGTACACGACATGGTCATACCCAAAACGCTATGCAATCCCTTAAAAGAGCCTCCTCTACAGTTTTGACGTGGCGCGCTGCTCCACCTTTTCGGTAATGGCCAGCTGCACCTTTTCCTTGGGCAGCTCGTCTATCGAGCGGCCGGTCCAGTACTTGTCCTGCTCCAGGCCCTGCCAGATGAGCGCCTCGGTGCCGAGGATCACCTGCCAGCCCTTTTCTTCGGAGATGGCACCCAGGCGCGTGAAGGGCGTGGGGTTGTAGCACATCTCCAGGATGGCGCCCTTGGTCTCCTTGTCCAGGAAGGCCTCGGTGACGGCGCGCGCGAGCAGCTCCTCGGGCGTCTGGGGCTCAAAGTCGGGCACGCAGGCGACGATGGCACCGGGGGCCTCGAGGTCAATGGCCTGCGAGACGGTCTTGACGTGCAGCAGCAGGTCGCCGTAGCCGCGGGCTTGGCAATCCTTAATGACGGCCTCGACCTCGGCCTCGTCGCGGTTGACAAGGTAAATGGCAGTGGGCTTCATCCACTTCCACAGCGCGTAGATGGCGCTGCGGGCAGCACCGCCGCCGCCGACGACGAGGGCCGGGCGGTTGTGGAAGACGGCGTCGGGGTCGGCGACGTTCTGGTAGAAGGACTCTCGGATGCCAATGGTATCGGTGTTGGCGCCGCAGAAGATGCGGCGGCCGTTCTCCTCACGGAGGAACAGGGTGTTGCAGGCACCGACATCGCGGCACTCCTCGGTCAGCTCATCGAGGTATGGCAGGATGGCGACCTTGTTGGGCATGGTGACAGAAGCGCCTGAGAAGAAACAATGTTAGCTTAATTCAATGTCTCAATGCCTCATAATGCGGGGTTCTTACCATAAAAGTCGCGATGGCGGGCGAGTTCCATGAAGCTGGGAATGTCTGCAGAGTCCAGACGGACCTGGCCCCAACGCAGGCCAAGATCGCGGTAAATGACATTGTGGAAGAAGGGCGACAGCGAGTGCGTCAGCTTCTTGCCAAAGAGGTAGCCGTGGCGGTCAAGCTGGGAGACCTCGTCGGAGGCGAGGGTATCGCCTGAAGGGTACGATTGTAGAGACATTGTTGCGGTTGTGAGGGTTGTGGTTGTGAGTATTGTATGGGGGAGAGAGTATGGGGAAGTTGGACAAAGTCTGGGGAGTTGGGCGGAGAATTGGGTAGAGAGTTGGGCGGGGAGTTATGTGCTGTACGAAAAGACTAACAAAAGACTACAGGCCTGTCGCTCTCATTATAGTGCCTTGTCGTCTACTAGGGCCTCGGTCTCTTCAAGTAGTGTCCACTCATAACTCGGCGGAATCTCTGGTCATCACGGCAAAGCAACGTTCATGCGAGATCAGATTCCCCGGGGCCCCCGCAAAAGCAATGGCCGTCACAAGGGTTTTTCCACTGAATATCCACAGGAATCTGTGCTCAATTCATCCGGGGCAGCTCAATCGCCCATCTGAGTCGCCGCATTGCCGACGAGCGTTGTCCCGAACACGCCCCCGCCAAGCCGCCGGGGTAAAGGTTTACCCAGCGCGCCCCCCGGTCTACACCACCATCGTTCATCGCCACGATACATCCCCATCTCGCATCTCGATTTCTGGGATAAACTCGCATTCTCAAGGATCCGGGAATCTGCCATTGCGCTGTTACTAATCCGGCAGATCGTTTCCTTGCGTCTTGTGACCCCCAAATGATGACGATACCCGCCCCCAACAGGGCCGGCCTGTCACATATCGAAAACACGGCCCGGTCTCTTGCTATCGAAACGAGGCTTGAAAGCCTTGATTCGTCATGAGGCCCGGTTTACCCATCTCCGCTTTGCTGGAGCCTGATAAACAAAAGGTTGCCAGACTCTTGATGACTTATCATCTCGCTTGTTGGACCCATCGACTCCATTGTCTGTAGAACTCTTCCAATACTCTCGCATCCCCCTGATAACTCTTGTCAAGTCGACACTCTGTTATCACTATTCATCTCTAAAGTTCCATCGTATCCATCTGTCCATCATCAACTCCATCCCCATACTCGAAACTTCACCTCACCCATCCTCTCCATATCAAAATACACAATGGCACACAAGCCAAGCATATGCACCATGTCCCTGGGACGCTGCTTCGCCGGCCACTCCATGCCACACAAGTTGGACATGGCCCAGAAGTACGGCTTCACAGGAATCGAGGTATTCTACGAAGACCTCGTGGACATGGCCAAGTCATATCCAGGCGGCGACACCCCTGAGAACCAAATCTCTGCCGCCCGAGAGCTGCGCCAACTCTGCGATGCCCGAAACCAAGAAATCATCTGCCTCCAGCCATTTATGCACTTTGGCGGTCTCGCCGACCGTGATGAGCACCGCCGAAGATTGCAAGAGCTGCAGCTTTGGTTCGAGCTCGCCCACATCATGGGAACCGACCTCATCCTCTTCCCCAGCAGCTTCCTCTCCCCAGACCAAGTCCTTGACGACATGGAACTCACCATCTCCGACTTTACCGAGGCTGCCGACTTGGGTCTCCAGACATCACCGCCAATTCGGTTCGCCATGGAGGGCCTCTGCTGGGGCACTCGAATTGACACCTGGGAAGGCAGCTGGGACATTGTCAAGGGAGTTGACCGACCCAACTTTGGTGTCTGCCTTGACAGCTACAATATCCTGGGCCGAATCTACGCCGACCCAGCTTCCCCAACGGGAAGAACTCCGGACTACGAAGAAGCAACCATGAACTCGATCAAGAGGATACTGTCCGACGTCGATGTTACAAAGCTCTTCCTTATCCAGGTGGCAGATGGCGAGCGACTCGCCCAGCCCTTGGACAAGAACCACCCCTTCTACAACGCAGAGCAACCAACTCGCATGAGCTGGTCACGCAACGCAAGATTATTTTATGGCGAGCCCCAATACGGCGGTTATCTCCCTGTGAAGCAAATCCTACGGGCCATTGTGCACGGATTGGGCTTCGAGGGCTGGCTGAGCTTTGAGGTATTTAACAAGAGGTTAACGGAGACTGACAAGGCCGTGCCTGAGGAGATGGCCAGGCGAGCGGCTGAGTCTTTTGTGAAAATGGCGGCCGACGTGGGCCTACGGACTGAGGATGTCATGCAGCCACGGCTGCAGGCGATGCTGTAATTATATTAAGAGCCTTAGCGAGCCTCTGTAACGATTTATTCTAACGATTCATTTTTATCTTAATGATTTGCTCCATTGCTATTGTGCCTCTTTATTCCAGTGTTGTATGTGACTGCCATTTCATTGTGGTGAACAAAATTTACACTTTGGATATCCCAAGCCCTCAGCTTCTATGCCGAGTAAAATCCCTCTATCAATCCCTTCTAACGATCCCTTTTCTATTCCGTTGTGATTATTCTATTATTTACAATTTCGGGCGACCCTTCAGCTTCAAGTGCTTTGCCGCATAGTCAATGGCAGCTGTGTATCCGTACACTCCCAACCCGCAGATAACTGCCTCGGCCTTGTCACACAGATAACTGTGGTGTCTGAAGGCCTCGCGCTTGTGAACATTTGAGATGTGGATTTCAACAAAGGGGATGTCAACGCCAACCAGGGCATCCCGGATGGCAACGCTGGTGTGGGTGTAAGCCCCCGCGTTGATGACAATTGCGTCGGTGTTGCCCCGCGCAGCGTGGATGCGGTTGACAATGGCACCCTCCGAGTTGGCCTGGAAGGAGTCGAGGGTGGCTGACAATCCCTCGGCTTGAGCCTTGGCTTCGTTCTGCACGTCGGCGAGCGTGGTAGAGCCGTAGATATGCGGCTCGCGGGTGCCGAGCAGGTTGAGGTTGGGCCCGTTGATGAGGAGGATGTGACGAGGCATGGTGGACTCTTCGAATTGAGGCATTGTGTGGGATTGGTTTTAGTGAAGTGAATTAGTAGTGAATTAGTACCTGACTAGGGGAATTTCGACCTCTCAATCCCTGGTTGATATACTCGTCGACGCCGAATTGCTTCTGTTCTGGTGTCCCATATTTGCCGTCGGCCGTCGGTCGCTATGCTCAACCTTCATCCTTTCGGCATAGTCCAGGCGCCCCAGAAGCTTGGCTGGCGTGCCCCACCGTCCCGGCTAAAGCTTCATCCAGAGTAATCCTGAGGAACTCGGAGCGACCCAGAGCGACCCAGCGCGGCGCCCATGCAGAACGCCAGGCCCCAGAAGCAGCCTTGACAGATCTGAGATCGGCGTCCCAGTTTTCCCCCCACTGCGCTGTTGGTCCGGCACGCGCGGAATGCTCCTGGGGCCCGGTTTGAGGCGGCTATCCTCGACATTCATTCGACCGCCATCAAAACGGGGCCCCGACACCCTCAAGCTCGACCTTCTTCCCGGAAACACACACTCAGGAAGAACGCTACTATGGATGACAAGGAGCTTGCCGAGATTTACGCCTTCGCCGTGCAATTGGGCAAGGATGCCGGCGACATGCTCATGGCCGCAGCCCAGCGGCGCATTGACGGGAGCGGGGACGAGACCAGCTCCTCCACCGTATCGTACGTCGAGAAGGAGAACTCGGTAGACATTGTGACCAAGACCGATAACGGTGCGTGGGTTCCGCTGCTTTGCCGCTGCCATGCCGGTCCCTAGTAGGCTCTCTGGGCGCTCTGTGCTAATGTCCATGCCCTCCAGATGTCGAGCACTTCATCCGGACGTCGGTCGAGGCCAAGTATCCTGATCATGGGTGAGGGGTATTGCTGTCCATCATGCTGAATCCCACAACTGACGTCCATGCGCTTGTAGCTTCCTCGGCGAGGAGTCGTACTCGGCCGGGGCCTCTCGAACATACCTCGTCGACGACCGGCCGACCTGGATAGTCGACCCCCTCGACGGGACCGTCAACTTCACCCACCTCTTCCCCATGTTCTGCGTGTCCATCGCCTTCGCAGTCAACGGCATCCCCATCATCGGTGTCATCAACGCCCCCTTCCTCCACCAATCCTTCTCGTCCTGCGTCGGCAAGGGCGCCTGGCTCAATGACACCCAGCGGCTGCCCTTGATCCGCAACCCGACGCCCCCGATGCCACATAACGCGCCCAGCGGGTGTACCTTCTCCTGCGAGTGGGGGAAGGATCGCCGAGACATCCCCGACGGCAACATGACGCGCAAGGTGGAATCCTTTGTCAACATGGCTTCCGAGCGTGGTGGACGAGGCGGAAAGGGCGGCATGGTCCACGGCGTGCGCAGCCTGGGGAGGTATGATGCCCCGTTGACCCAAGTACCCACAACTACTAACATGTTAACCTAGTGCAACCCTTGATCTCGCATACACGGCCATGGGATCCTTCGATATCTGGTGGGAGGGTGGTTGCTGGGAATGGGATGTCGCTGCTGGTTTTGCGATTCTCGAAGAGGCCGGAGGTTTGATCACCACCGCCAACCCACCTGAAGACCCTGAGACAGCAGATATCCCCAAAGCTCACCTTGGTGGTAGGCTATACTTGGCTATTCGGTAAGTCATCCACCCAGTCCACGCATACAATACTCAGGTACTGATTGCAAATAGCCCCGCAGGTCCTTCAGAGAAAGAAACTGGTCGCGAATCTCAGGAGAGAACTGTACGAGAGGTTTGGAAGCGAGTTCGACATTTAGACTACAAGCGGCCAGGCGCCGAAACATAGAGGCTACCCTATACCACGACGCAAAGCCATCAAAGATTCCCCAACCACTAGCAATTGTAAGCGTGTACATGCGAATGCCATCATCGGCGAATGTGAAGGGTTCGAGAAGTTTGCCACCTACATCACCAAAAGTTACAAGTTGTCCACTTCTTCCATCCGAACAATAAACTCCTCTTGGAGCTGGTTCAGATAACCAGGTAGAGCTTCTTCACTCCCCGAATCTCTTGCTTGCTTTAGCGCCTCATGGAGATTCAAGATGAGTTTGCGCCGAGCCGACAGCTTTGTTGATTCCGAGCTTCGCTTGCTTGCCTCTCTCTTCTGCCTTAAGTCTTTTGCAACCTCCTCCGCCTTTTCAATGAATGACTGGGGTAACCCAATTGCTCGTGCCAAGTTGATACCGTAATGTTGATCGTCACTGATCGCACCAGAGGTTGCCTTGTAGAGCATCGTGATCTGGGGTAACCCATCTTGTGTGGTGGAGCTGTCGGCTGCGAGATGCAAGTTCAACACGCCCGGCCGATCTGCAAGTACTCGAGTCAGGTCAGTGAAATGGGTTGCGAACCAAACTGAAGCCTTGCTCTGGACCAAAGCTTCTGACATCGCAATGGCTATGGCCAGGCCGTCCCTCGTGCTTGTTGCCCGACCAAGCTCATCGATCACCGCAAGACTCTTGTCATTGATGTTTCTGAGAATGAATGCCATTTCACGCATCTCAACAGAGAAGGTCGATAGGTTGCTCTCAATATTGTCTTCGAGTGAAACACGGGCAAATATGTTGTGTATGATTGGAAAGGCGGCATACTCGGCAGGGACAAAGGATCCAATCTGAGCCATGATCTGCAACAATGCAACAGCTCGGATGTATGTGCTTTTCCCACTCATGTTGCATCCGGTGACAATGTGAAAGCAATACTGCTCGGTAGCATAGTAGTCGTTTGGAACGAAGTTACCGGCCATGGCCTGCCATATTAGAATGGCTCAACAACATTCAACTAAAACACATACCTTGTCTAGGACCGGGTGACGAGCAGACTTCAATGCCAGAGTGCCGCTGATATCGGGCCTCACATAGTCCCGAGTTGTGGCCAGTTGGCCGAAAGATGAGATCATGTCGACAAGGGCGACAGATTCGCAAACCCGAAAGAGGTGTGGTGCCTCGTGCCGAAGCTCCTTCACTAAAGCCTGAATGACAGCATCGCTTCGGATGACGATTTCGTTGGACGTGTCTGAAAGTCTCAAATTCAGTTTGACGAGGCCCAACGTCTGACACTCAATTTTGTCCTTCTTGCGAACGGCGTGGATGAGAACATCCGGAAGAGGGCGATCATTAAAGTCGGCGGCTCTTAGGCGAAGCCAGTATTTTCGGCCGTTGTCAAACTTCAAATTGGCATCGATTCCGTGCGCCTCTGTCATTTTTCAGTTGCCTGGTTTCATGCTTGTCGTCAGATCACATACCATTGAGTTCATCAACATGCTTGTGGATTTCTTCCGTCAGCTCCTTGTATGTCTGACGAGCAACATCCAGCATGCCACTAATGCCAGCCTTGACTGCGAATGTTCTCTGATTGCGCAAGTCAAGGGCTGACCTCATGTACGTGACATCTGCCTCAATGATGTTGCGAATTGTGTCAAGCGTTCGGCGTCTGATCTCTGGACGACAAAGATCACGAATCTTCACCAGCAAGGCGCTCGTAGCAGGTTCCAGGGCTGCGTACAGCTCAGGAATGGCTTCGAGGAAGCTCTTTACCATCAAAACCTGGTTGATTTGTTCTTCGACTTGCTGGACATCTCCCGGCGGAGGGACAATGATCAGCTGTGATGATTAGTTGGCGCTTCGCTATAGCAGCAATCGAGGTACCTTGGTTAACAACTTCTCCACGTCATGAAAGAGCTTCAGAGCTACGTGTAGTTAGTACGTGGAGACGGCATGATGACGTAGGGTGTTTTACCTTTCCGAATCTCACGGAACATCTCTTCGTTGGTCGTCAATTCCTCCAATGCGTCATACCGAGGGTTGATAAAAGACTCTAGGCGCGTTGGGGGTTGAAGAATGTTACTTCGAAGCATTCTAGATCCCATGGGCGTGGATGTATGGTTCAGCAAGCCAAAAAGAGATTCCTTTGACTTGGTGTTGCGCAAATTTTGCATGATTTCGAGAGACTGGATGGCAGATATGTCAATCATCATTGTGTCCTCGGAGGGTCGATATCGGATACGAAGGGAATGTGGAGAGAAGCTAATGACGAAATGCTGCTGAATATATTTCATTGCCTGTATTTTGGTGAGACATGTTTTGCCACTTGACATCTCATTCTGATACTCAAACTTACAGCAGCGAATGAGCTGATGGCATAGTACTTGCCTTGAACGGCCACTTTCAGGGGTTCAATGTCATCTTTGAATGACAGGTTCTGGATGTACTCCAGCCCATCGGTCTCGGACCAAGCTGAGCGATCCAAAGCATCAACTTGTGCTTCTGGGACAAGTTCCTGGACAAGAGAGAAGAGGGTGCTTGGGGCATTTGGGGAGCAAGCTGTCGCCATGAAGAGAATGCGAGAAGGAGCTGACATCTGGATCTTGTGAATGGTCTTGACATAGGATTGATTGTCACATATCTGACTGAGGACGACTTCGCCAATTGAAACATTAACAAATGCTACTCCTACCGCAGGGGAGACACCACGGGCCTCGCTGACCGCACACACAACGCTGTGAGACTCGGTGAGTCCCAAAATCGACGACGCAGTGGCCGTTCGTGACTTTCGCCCTGACTGGATGCTCTGTCTAGTACCAGGGCGCGTTGTCGGTGGTCGAGATGTGCCTGGTCTGGTGCTGGCCGCAGACGGGTAACTGGAGCCGTAGCTGAGGCTGGTCTGCGGCCTTCTGCTTCCACGGCCACTTGGCATGGACGAACTCTCGGGTAACGAAAGTTGGGCATTGTTCCGGAAATACGCCGAAGAAGATTGACTGGCTGTCCGTGATGACGCCGAAAACGAGAAAATTGTATCAGACATGGTTGCGCTGTTGGTCTTCTGCCGTCATGCTCCGTGTTAGTTCGGCGTGTAAGTGCGTAGCAGACAGTCGCGAATGAAGTTGTCAATTCTCAAAACCGGAAAGACAATGAGATTGATGAATCACAGAGATTTGCAGGGATTTTATAATCACAAATCAGAACAAGCAGAGAAAGATACTGATGCGCATCTACGAGATTTCCAGTGCTGCCTGATGCATCGTCACAATGGAGTTACAGACCGGGGGAAGGAGGCTCCCCGCCAACCGAAGCTTAGCCGGGCGGGCCGGAAATTCCTCACCAATCTCCCCCGCGACACCTTGACACGGCCGCCCGCCAACGCCTCACACCGGTCGATGGGCAAATCCACACATCGTTGAGCGCCGAACGCGTTGATCGCGTCCCAAGCCCACCATGTTCGGCATCCTCGAGGCCGTCTCGGTGCCCCATTCGGGCATCTTCAACTCCTACGAGGACCTCTTTAAGGAGTTGAATGATCGCATGGAAAAGGATGGCTACAAGATTGTCAAGGCCAGGTCCCACCGCGGCAAAGTGGGTGGTGCCGACATCCCAGGAAACGACATAGTCCGATGCGATCTCGTCTGCGATCGAGGCGGCAGGCCGTATCGGTGCATGGCCACCAAGCACAAGACGACGACCAAGAAGACGGATTGCCCCTGGAAAGCCAAAGCAGTGCATCGAAAGACGATGGGCGGATGGGTGTTGACGATAACCTGCGATCAGCACAACCACGAGCCAGGAACCCCAGAACCCCCGACACCCGAACCACCCAGCGAAGACGAGAACAATACCGTTGAGGATCTAGAAGGTGAGGGAGGGTCCAGTCCGACCGCCTCGCTGTTTCTAACGGGCGCAGATGATGGTCCTTTGCCTGATGCCGAGACCTCGGCTGCGATCCAGGTTGCCGGCGTGTCGAACGCTGTCCTCCGCTTGACCGGCGATACCTTCCACCAGTTCAAGGGCGAGTATCGCAAAATGTCGCAGCCGGAACGCCTCGGGATCCTATCGCAGCTGCAACTCAGGATTGCAGCCATTTATGCCGTCCAGAACGAGGACGTGCAGCGGCAGAAGAGGCAAGAGGCCCAAGATAAGAGACATCGTCAGATCGAGGACGGCAAGCGGCAATCATCTGCACACAAACAACAAGCTCGTCAACGAAGACAAGTCGAGCAGAACCAGCAGCAGCTGCACGTCCAGCAGCAGCATGTACAACAGCAGCCATTGCCTCAGCAGGATGCGCAGGCACAAGCCCAGGCCCAGGCACAAGCCCAGGCCCAAGCTCAGGCCCAGGCTCAGGCTATGATGCAATCACAACTGTATTTACCGCAGAACCCGCAACAAACCCCGATACCCGTCCCGGGCATAGATATGCCCCAATTCCAACACTACCCCGGACCTCCAAAGCGCATGCGCGGAAGGCCGTCGCAGGGGGCGCAGCAGACGGGATGAAAAGGACATCAGGCGTTATACGGAACTGGCGCTGCTTTGATAAGGATAAGGAAAGGAAAAGGGAAGAAGGGCGAGCTACATTCAGCAGTGCATATTTGTGGCCTTAACGGGAATATGTGGGGGTTTCCACTGGTTCTGTTAGCGTATCCATCGCAATCCTCACCGCCAAAATTTCTCAGATTTTGCCGATTTTGCCCAACTGCCCCACCATGCCGCCTTGAGCCATCCAAATATTTCACAAGCACAACAGCAGTTACTTTCACGATGGCGACTATCGTACCCCCGCCGTCTAAGCGGCAAAGACGCGAAGAGCTCGAGCGCTCGCAAATCCAGCAAGATGTCACGGCCCTCGCGATGGGGCCTGACGGCTCCTTCAAGGCCCGCTTCCTCGATAGTGACGGCAAGCAAATGGCCGATGTGATTGAAGTGCCTCTTGCCGATGCCTCGGAGAAGAACCTGTCCCTTCTATTGAACACACTTCTGGCTAGGGTAATTTTGCCAACTCTCCATCTGTGCATGGAACACCCTGCTGACATTTGTTTCTAGGAGAGGGAAGAGTTCCTACCATACCGGTTCCGAATCCACATCCCCGGCTCCGATATCATTGTCGATCAATATCCCACCGATTTGCTCCAACTTCTTCGCAGCCATGGAATTGAGAACCCCTTTGAGACGACAGTCACCCTTAGCGCCGAGCCCCAGGCTGTGTTCAAAGTCCATGCCGTCACGCGCATGTCGAACAAGATGCCAGGACACGGCGAGGCCATCCTGGCAGCACAGTTCAGCCCCCGGTCCAGCGGCCTTCTCGCGACCGGTTCTGGCGACAAGACTGCGCGTATATGGGATACTGATACTGGTACCCCCAAGCACACTCTCAGCGGTCATGGTGGATGGGTTCTGTGCGTCGCCTGGTCTCCTGACGGAGAGAGGTTGGCCACTGGAAGCATGGATAAGTCAGTCCGCCTCTGGGACCCAGTGACTGGAAAGGCTGTCGGAAGTCCCCTGACTGGACACTCAAAGTGGGTGACTAATATTGCGTGGGAGCCGTATCATCTGTGGAGAGACGGAACTCCTCGAATTGCGAGCGCCAGTAAGGATGCGACTATCCGAATCTGGGTGGTCAACACTGGTCGAACAGAGCATGTCCTCTCTGGACACAAGAGCAGTGTCAGTTGTGTTCGCTGGGGTGGCGAAGGTCTCGTTTACAGTGCAAGCCATGACAAGACAATCCGAGTATGGAATGCCGAGAAGGGAGTTTTGGTGCACACCTTGTCTTCACATGCTCACTGGGTGAACCATCTTGCTCTCTCGACTGATTTTGCTTTACGAACCGCTTTCTACGACCACACTCCCGTCCCCGACACCGACGAGGGTAAGCGGATCAAGGCCAAGGAGCGATTTGAGAAGGCTGCCAAGTTCCAGGGCAGGGTCGCGGAGCGTGTGGTCTCGGCCAGTGATGACTTTACCATGTATCTGTGGGATCCCTCCCAAGGAACGAAGCCGGTTGCGCGTATGCTGGGTCACCAAAAGCAAATCAACCATGTCTCATTCTCACCCGATGGTAGCCTCATCGCCAGTGCGGGATGGGACAACCACGCCAAGCTTTGGAGCGGCAGGTATGTGTCACCAAATCCCACTTGACTTACTTGATTTGCTAACAACCACCTCAGGGATGGCAAGTTCATCAACACCCTCCGTGGACATGTGGCTCCCGTTTACCAGTGCTCATTCTCTGCGGATTCGAGACTACTCGTGACAGGATCGAAGGATACGACTTTGAAGGTTTGGTCGATGGCATCCCACCAGCTGGCAATGGACTTGCCCGGCCATCAGGATGAGGTGTATGCCGTGGACTGGGCCCCGGATGGAAAAAGAGTTGCGAGCGGAGGCAAGGACAAGGCCGTCCGGCTTTGGCGGAATTAGTGTCCCGATGGAGGAGCTCGATTCGATGGATGAGATACCCCTTGAAAAGTCACAGTTCCATGAGAAAGGCGACAGTGCCCTTCACACGGCGTCTGTTGCAGAATATTTGCCTCTTTCGACATGATTAGGAAGCGGTTCCACCCACAGTTTCAATTATTGCACCTGCATCCGCATGGCAATAAGGCGTGCTATCTTCACTCGCCAGTCAATGCCCGTTGCGCGCGTGGCACCACATGAGTGCCTGCAATTACACACGCCGTCGACGCCAGAGCAGAAAATAGGTTGCCCTCAAATCTCACGCGGCCTGGCAGGCCTGCAACAGCGCTCAGGCGAGGGAGCCACGTATGCGCAGGGACAGATGATGTACCTCCGGTAGTTGGTGGTGACTGGCTGGTTGGCCGGCGATGGAAAGCAGGGTGCAGCCAGCCAAGGTTGTTGGAGTTGCATCCCAGGCTTCGGGCATGTTAGATGCGGGTACTGCCTTGCTCGAACGCCGATAGTGCCGATCTGCCTCGCGGATGCGTGCAGATGGTCCTTGGGGCTTGGATGGGGCGCCAGGGTTTCCATATCGCCATGTGGGACGCTCATAGGCTCGCTTGCGAGGGATTGCTGGATGGGCGGCGGGCGCTTCGGACTGCAGCGTCCCGAGGGTATCTCGGCTGCAGAAGGAGAGAGATTGAGAGTCATGGACCGGGCGGGATGAACGGGGAGGGTGTCGAAACGGGGGCCGCGGATGAAGCTCACGATAGCTTCAAAGTCCCTGGGCGGGTGGTGTTGTGGGGTAGCATTGCAGCGAACATCGAACCATTGGGCTCGGCCCGCGTTCTAGCAGCCAAGATGGAACCCTTCTCTCTCCGGTGACCATTGGAAAATGTAGCTTATCCCTCTCATGGAGTATGGTCCTTGGATGTGGTTGATTCCGTGGCGTTGGTAGGTAGGTACTTGAGAGAAACTCGATCCAGATATCGCACAGCTTGTCCACGCCCTGCATTACCATGCACAGGTACCATGTACGGAGCAACACCCGCCTCCAACAGCCTCATGTCTGAGCCTAGGGCGCCCTGAATCGAAGCCAGGGACCAACCATGCGACGGCTCGATGGCCCTGCGCAGCCTGCCGTCGGGTCTTCTCGGGCCTGGTCCACCGGAGCCGGCAGTCGCTTAAGGGAGGCGCGCAGGTCAAGAACCATCACACGCAGCACGAGGCAAAAGCCAGGGTTTGACAGGGGCGAAAAATAGACAGGAAAGAGTGAAATCGGCGCTGTGCAGGAGAGGGCGGAGCACGTCTTGCAGCACGCTTCTTGCAGCCGTGCCCTGGGCCACGAGGCGACTCCACCGATCGTGAGTGGATGGGTTTACTATGTACGCGGTACGTAGGAGCCATTGCGGGCGGAAAGCCGCGGGAAGCATGGGGCAGACAGCTACCCTAGACCACCGGTTTGCATGAAGTGCGCGGGGCCGGGTGGGGACCGGGGCCATGGAGGAGGGGGCGGCGGGTGCAGGCATTGAGGGGCCAGAGGTCATCTGGACGGAGCAGCTGTTTCTGGATGAGGGGAATGGCGGCATGCAATTGTCTGTGCTATGCCTTTTTGCTGGCGGCTTGATGGTCCAGAACTGGCCTCGGCGCGAGTGGGTGTTTAGTTGGTCATGAATACACTGCTGTGCGAACCAAGAATCTCAACCACGGCGGCTCGGGGGGTGGCATTGGGCTCCCAACGTGCCGCCGGAAATGTCCCCTTTCGGCCAGGTCGACGAGGCCTCAATTCCGGCCGCTGCGGGGGAGCAGGTCGGAGAGAGTCCGGGAGCCATTGGGGGCCTCTCCCACAAGCCCTGCCATCGGATCTCGATTTGAGGGCATCAGACCATCGGGGCGGTTCGTTTTGGAGAACCGAGCAGAATTGCCGTTTTGGCAGGGCGGTCCAGACGGGCGGATGGAGGCGATGAGGAAAGGGTACCATGGGCGAGGTACTGATGGCTTGCAGATGAGACGCATAGCTTATGCTTGCTCACAAGGGGACGGATTGATGCAAGCCGTGCTTGGGGGCCCAGAACTCTACATCTTACATACGGAATTGCCTCGTCTGTTGGAAAGGGACTGTCATTCATGCTGAGGCTCCGCTCGTGCTTCAGTAGTTGCTGATTGCGCATTTGCTGATGTGTGTTGCTGATGGACGGTTTGCCTCTTTCGACTGATGCCACGGTGCCACCGCCAGCCACCGGCCTCGGTTCAGCGAGTGCCACGCCGTTGCTCCTTTGCTAATGGGATGCCGCTGCGGTCCCATCACACGCACACGTCGCCGACGGGTTTGGGTTTGGGTTTGCACGCCCGAGCTGCCACGCCGCAGCGGCTGTGCCGTACTGCTGTGCTGGGCAGGCCCGACGCCGCCGCCGGGAATCCCCACTGGGTGGATTTCCCATTGGCGGCGTGACCAAGGGGATGGGAGAGTCTGCGGGGTGCGGTCGAGGTTCATCATGATCCCTCCGCAGGCGGTTAGCTGTAGCACAGCTTCCTTGCCTGGAGCTGGGAGGGGGGGCTTCAAGTTCCCCCTTCTAGGCACTCCGTACGCAGCCCTCGGGATTGAATGTCCAGCCGGGGGGCTGAGCTTGGTGGTGTCGTGGTGTTGGATGTCATCGATTGTCATGTTGTCTCGGATGCTACAGCTGTTGTACGCCCAGCCAGCCACCGGCTAACCGACCGGCCAGAAGCCGGGAATCCCTGATCTATCAGTCGGTGGCCAAGGCTGGAAATACAGAACAGGTTGCAATCAAGTAAGAAAAGGAAAGAAAAGGAAAGAGCGCGCGAAATACGTCGTTGCGTCAGCGCGCCGTGCAGCAGTAGCATGGCATCCCGGGAGTTAGAGCCATCATGGACACGCCCGCCAACCCGCATGCAACGCCGAGCTCTCCACCGTCAATCCCATGGTCCATGCGGGAGCGAATCCCCAGCAGCACAGGGGGCCTGCTACCTGAGGCAGGGAAGCCAACAGGCGTAGCTACGCTGTGCATTTGGTGTTGATTTTTTATTTTATTTTATTTTATTTTCTCCTGCTGCTGCTGCATCTCGGTCCCTGGCAGCGATGTGATGCGAGGCGGCAAGGGAGGCGGCGAGATAACACCGATCAGACGGACGCGAACGGGACCCCCATGCGCCGAGGCGATTGGCGTGCGTACTGATGATGATGAGGATGCGCTGCAGCCCGTCATCACACAGTCATGGCACCGAGGGTTTTCTTTTGACAAGGGCAACGGACGGGATGGGTGCAAGGTGAGAGCCTGGAACGGGTGGCAAGTCGTGGCACGGTAGGCGTCCCGTACTCTGTACGACTCGCCCATCCCCAAGCTGCCACATGCCCTTGGCGCGCGCCATCTTGGATTCGCCCTGGCTGATCGTCCTGGAGCCGAATCGGAGCGATGCAAGATGGCATGCAGGGCCGGGGGCACTCTGGTCCAGGGCGGTTGCTGATCGACTCGCCGGGCGTGTTTCCCGCCGCTGCTCTCTGTCCCATCGACGGGGCCTGGGACGGCGGGTTGATCAGTCCGCCGGTGGCATCAGGATGGGGGAGGAGTCTTGGCGCGTGTGCGGGAGATGTACGGTGCTGTACAGCGAGAGGGGGCCGAGATGCGAGAGATAACGATTCCCTGGCGATGTACTGCGTACGGGCTGGACACGTTCTGTCATGGAAGGTTGGAGGATGCCAGGATGAAGCTGGGTGGGCGTGTCGATTGGGAGGCAACCAGGCCAGGAACTCTGGATTTCAAGCGACTATTGTCCGGGCTGTCTATGCTCTGGAATCGGAGTGTTTGGTATCGTTTGGCTCGATGATAGCAGGGACATCACGCTCTGTGGCAATATCCCGCCATTTGTCTCCCGTCATGGAATTCTTCCATGATTCATAGACGCTGGGAATCAAGAGCCCGCACCGCATGTATCAGCATCTTCATGATCCGTATTCTGTACTTTATAAGCGCATCATACACAGTACATGCTCTTCTCCACACCACCCACCCACGGCGCTCCGTAACCCGTCGTGTCCCTCGCGTCCAAACCCCCGGTTCCCGTCTGGTTGCGTCTCGCGGTGCGCAGCGTGCGTCCTTCCCCCGTCTCCCGCCCCCGTCACATCAGGCGGCCCCCCGAGACGGTCAGGCAGGGATCGATCCAGCTGCGCGCAGAGGGCATTCGAGCTGCCCTGGCTGGCTGCCCGCTCCCCCAGGCCAGTCCCAGCGCTGTGTCCGGTACCCCATGGACCCCCTCCGCCCAAAGCCCCGGCTGGCCCGTCTTTAGCCTCAGCGCTAAATCCAACCCAACTCTGGCGTTTTCTCCAACGCCCAAGCCGCCGGCACCCCTCCCCCAAGGCCCGAAACCAACCCAAGGGACCCAGCGCCCGAGGGCTCAGGGCCAAGCCAAGCATGAGAAAAAAATCGAGGGCTCCTCTTTCTCCTCTCCCTCGTCGCATCGGCCGTGGCTCCGATGGCACTGGGCCTGGCTCGCCCATGGCTCATCGTAGGCTCGAAGCTTGGCCCCATCGTGAAAAAGTAATCCACCTACCGTACCTCATGGCCCGCGTCGTGTCCCATGTCCCCATGTCCCATCAGGTTTTTTTTCTCTCGTCATGGATTTAATACTCGGCAGCTTCCCCTCCTCCAGCTGCTCTTTGCCCCTCCCCCTCCTCTTGTTCTTGCTCAACAGCCCCGGACCAAACCCTCCTCCTGGTTGCCAGATTCATCTTCCCTGACGTCAACGACCTCGTCTTCCTCTATTCCTCGCCCCTATCTGCCTGTTGCTTGCCGTCCCTCCTATTTCTATTTGCTCCCGTCTTCGTCCCTGGATTTCCTGTCAGACCCTTGACTTATACCGCTGCGTATATCCGCGCGCTGCCCCAACCGCTCTCCGGAGCTCTACCCGTCCCCTACCATCACCTCTCACCACCCCAGGGCACATTACGTCAGTGCTCCCGGGACGCAATTCGTCTCTTCCCCCGATCCCTACTCCCTACCTCTCTCCCTGCTCAGCGCATTTATCCCTGTCTCTGCTCGCCTCGCGGTTGCGCCGTCGCAAAAAGCCGCCAGCAGAGTGAGCCGCGGCCGTAGAGCTGCCCAAGCTTAAGGTGAGCTGTCGCGCAAGCTTGTCGGACCACCTGACATCAATCTCACGGCACGGCACAGTGGATCAGAGACAATCCGGCGACATTCGGAGATTTGGGCAGAAACACTCGTGTTACCGTTTCTCGTCCTCTTCCTCTCTCTCTCGTCTTCTCATCTTCGTTTTTCTCTCTTTACGTCTCATCACATCCCTCCCCGTTTTATTTGCCGCCTGGGCTGTGTTGCGTAGCGTTACATCTGGCTGCGCCTGTAAAGCTCCAACCAAAAGCTTCCCCTGCCGCCTGAGCTGATCTGCGACAAAGAGGCGCTTTCCCTTTGCGACATCGAAAAATACTTTCTGGAGACATCTCTTCTAGTCATCTGGCCTCGAGGAAAAAACATCAACACACAGACGCCAATACCAGTTGCGATTTACATCCACTTCACACATGAATTCGTCATACGAGAGCTTCCAACAACATCCGGATTCCCACCACGATCATCCCTTGATCACCTGCGCTTGGAATCGCTTACACCCTAGACTCCCTATACGTGTTTACTCCACGACATAGTAGCCAAAATGACTGTCTTTGTCTGTTCTCTGTACGTTGCACTTTTCTCGAGCGTTGGGTTGTTGGCGTCTCGGTTGGATGCGCGATTGCGTCACCTCAAAATCCCCTGTCGATGACTGGCAGCTGCTAATGCGACAATAGCTTCCTCCCCAAAACCATCCACTTCACCCTCCCCGGTTCTCCTCCTCGAGGTGTCGATACCTCGCGACGCCGCCCCAAGACCACCACCTCCGTCTCCAAGCCTGCAAAGACGAAACCAACGCCCGTTCGCCAGCCCAGTCTCTTCGCGAACCGTGTAGACCTCACTCCGCCGCGCACGCCCACCGACGACGAGCCCGAGTCGCCGAACCCGTACGCCAACGAAGATGGCTTCCGCATACAATTCCCGGGCGCCTTCAGCTCGGCCGGCGAGGAGGAGCTGCGCGCCTGGGGCAGCCGCGCAAACCAGCCCATGTCCCGCGCAAACTCGCCTCCACCAGCCGCCATCACCGAGAACAGCCGGACGATGCAAAAGGCCCGCGAACTAGGTCGCCAGGGTATAATCCAGCCCAAGTCTCTCGTAAGGAGTGAGAGTCACGACCGTGTATTTGCCTCAGCGCACTGGAGGGTCGTGAGCGCCGACCAGGGCAACGGTGGCCTGCGCAACGCCGCCGAGGCTGCTGCGCGCGATGGCACCTTGGGCGATTATACTTGGGTAGGCACCTTGGGCATGCCGACAGATGCTCTCGAGGGCACGCAGCAGAGGCAGGACATTGAAGATACGCTCGCCACCGAACACAACATGTTGACGGTCTTCTGCTCCGATAAGGACTTTGACGGCCACTACGCACACTTCTGCAAGCACATCCTGTGGCCTGTCTTCCACTACCAGATCCCCGACAACCCCAAGAGCAAGGCGTACGAGGACCACTCGTGGCAGTACTACGTCAACGTCAACCAGGCCTTTGCCGACCGTATCGTCAGGGACTGGAAGCGTGGCGACGTCATCTGGGTGCACGACTACCATCTGCTGCTGGTCCCTGGTATGGTTCGCAAAAAGCTCCCTGATGCCAAGATTGGCTTCTTCCTCCACGTTGCATTCCCCTCTTCCGAAGTCTTCCGTTGTCTCGCCGTGCGAACGGAGCTCCTCGAGGGTATGCTGGGCGCCAACCTGATTGGCTTCCAGATTCGCGAGTACGCCCGTCACTTCTTGCAGACCTGCAGTCGCCTTCTTTCCGCCGAGGCGACTCCGGATGGTCTCCAGTTGGAGGACCGATTCGTTGACGTCATCCACCTCCCAATCGGTATCGACCCTGTTAGCCTTCGCACCCATCTCGCGGATGAGGAGGTAGCCAAGTGGCTGCAGATTATGCAAGACCGTTACAAGGGCAAGAAACTTATCGTCGCTCGAGATAAGCTGGATCACGTCCGTGGCGTGCGACAGAAGCTGCTCTCATACGAGCTGTTCCTCAACAAGAACCCTGAGTGGCGCGAGAACACCGTATTGATCCAGGTCGCCTTATCTTCGAGCGAAAAGAGCGACCTTGAGGCTACCGTTTCGGATATTGTCACCCGCGTCAACTCGTCCTGGGCCAACCTTGCATATCAGCCAGTCGTATATCTCAAGCAGGATATTGATTATGCCCAATATCTTGCGCTGCTGACGATTGCCGATGCGCTCATGATCACCAGCCAGCGCGAGGGCATGAATCTGACGTCCCATGAGTACCTCTTCTGTCAGGATGGCAAGCTCTTCCCTGAGAAGAAGCATGGCTCTCTGATCTTGTCCGAGTTCACCGGTACCTCTTCCCTTTTCGGCAAAAACGAGCTGTCGGTGAATCCTTGGGATTACCGCCAATGCGCCGACGCCATCAAACAGGCCCTGGAAATGGGCGAACAGGAGAAGGAGCAACGATGGGGCAAGCTATATGACCGCGTGGTTAACCACACCGGCTCTCACTGGTTCTCCGAGTTTCTTTCACGCCTGGATATTGTCTACGAGGAGCAGCACAAACGCGACCAGACGTCTGTGCCTCGCCTCTCGATTCCGGCTTTGTCCGCGAGCTACCAAAAGGCCCAGCGACGACTCTTCATCATCGACTACGAGGGAACCCTTGTCAGCTGGGGTCCCGTCAACCAGATCATCCCCGTTAGCCCTCAGCGAACTCTGGATGTCTTGAACGACCTACTGCTTGACGAGCGTAATACCGTCTACGTAATGTCCGGTCGCCGCCCCGAAGAACTCGATCGCGTCTTCCGTCGTGTTCCCAACCTGGGCCTCATTGCCGAGAACGGTTGCTTCCTCAAAGACAGCGGCGATGAGAAATGGACCTCGATGGCGGACCTCGACAAGGTTAAGGATTGGAAGGAGTCAGTAAAGCCCATCATGACGTACTATCTGGAACGCACCCCCGGAGCTGAGATTGAGGAGCGCCGGTGCAGTCTCATCTTCCACTACAAGAGTGCCGAAGACTACGAGTCAGCATCGCGACAGGCGTCTGATTGCTCAAGCCACGTCAACGACGCCTGCGAGGCGCAGCGAGTCCATGCTATTCCCCTAGATGGCTCTATTGCTGTCGAGCCCATCGACTGGACCAAGAGGACCGCAGCGAAGAGGGTCTTTGAGAATCTGAAGTCGCATCTCAGCCCTGACGATACTCACAAGGAGCCTGTCGACTTCATGATGGTTGTCGGTGATGGACGAGAGGACGAGAAGGTATTCAAGTGGGCCAACAGGCTCAAGGAGGACGGCACCGTCAAGGAAGTGGTAACAGTCAGCCTTGGTATCCGAAATACCGAGGCGACGGCTACTTTGACGCAGGGAGTTAGTGGTAAGTGACGGATGCTTGTCCTGGTGGACAAGAATGACAGCTAACACGCGACATGTAGGAGTTCTTACTTGCCTCCAACGACTGGCTGCTATCGCCTGACTAGAGGCGTATGCTGGATTTTTTGCATTCTATATCATGGCCTGCTTTTATGCCGCCGGCGTAGGATCAGCGGGCGCAAATTTCGGGATATCGAAGAAGGTTTCATTATCAATCGCGAAAACTCAGCATCAAAACACAAAACCAAAGACACAACAAAACATGTAGTCCCATTCAGTCTTTATCCCTCCTCTGCGAGAGACAGAGGATAGGGGACACGTTCGGGGAAGACTACAGCACCAGAACCGGAATGGATTTCCTACGTACCAGGCTACTCTCGCGAGTGCCTCTTCTCTCATGACACTCCACTTTTTCCTTTTTTTGAGCTTATTAACATTCGTTTTCTGTGTTATTGAAGATGGATTTGAAGATGACGGACGGATGGGTTGACGAGATGGGAAAGGACGACAAGAAACAAAAGAGCGCTTTCCACGATGGAGGGCGAAGCCCACGCAAACAACGGGAATTTTTCATAGTCTAGCAATGCATTTTCTTATGGTAGCGACAATGATATGACACAAAGACGAGGCATGAAGCAGAATTATGCTGAGCACGACGTCAACAATTATAGATGGTTAATTATTTTCCTCAGGGAACCCCATAAATTTTCAGTTCTGTGATGGTTCATCCGTGTGTGTTTGTTTAGGTGCATGTTGTTCCTTCGTATGTCGGATACTGCAAGGTACGTGTCCGAGTTCCTGGGGCTGTGCAAGACCTATGTCCACCTTTAGCTAGGAATAGGGGCATGACCTCGCAGACTAATCGCTTAGGCATGAGAAGCGTCAAGGGTGATACCATCATGATACGACGATCCAGTGTCAACCCTGGGCTGTCAACCCCGGGCTCTCCTTTCGAGATCGAAGCGTGGTGGAAGAACCCCGAGGCAAACGAGCCAATGGGAAGCTGCGGAATCGGGAGCGTCAGCTTAGCTCAGAGTCGCAAATAGACGCGGCGTGCTAGACGAGCAGACGGGCAGGCATCTGCCCACAAAATGCAGGACACCGACCCCCTGGCGGCGTGCCATTGCGCGGCGACGTGGGCGGGAACGACTAGACGGCGACTAGACGATGACCCCGCGGCGGGGGCTGCTGCAGCGGCGTGGAGCGACATCGGCGGGGTTGCGGCACACGGGCAGCGCAGCAGGGTCCGGTGCTGACTCAAGGCAAAGCTTCGTCTTGCGGTCAAGTTGCTTCTCTGCTTTCTTTTTTTGTGTTCCAGGTCTCTGTGTTCTCTTCGGTTCTCTTCGGATTCTGCTATATTAGACGGCCCGTCGCTGTCAACGCTCAATTGACTCACCTTGTCCATCTGTCCCTGTCGAGACACGCATTTGCCCCTCCGCATCCGCAACCATGGCTGCGTTCCCGCCCCCACCTGTCAACACCATCGACTGGTCCAACGTGGGCTTCAAGATCCGCGAGGGTAAGACGACAGCTCCTCTGCTCGCCCTGGCGCGCCCGAGGCCAAATCGCTGACCTCCCTCACAGTCAACGGCCACATCGAGTCCACCTACACCAAGTCCACCGGGAAATGGACGCCCCTCCGCTTCGTCGCCGACCCCTTCATGCGCATCCACGGCATGGCGCCGGCCCTCAACTACGGCCAGCAGGCCTACGAGGGCCTCAAGGCCTTCCGCGCGCCGGGCGACGCTAGCATCACCATCTTCCGCCCCGACCGCAACGCCGTGCGCCTGCAGCACTCGGCCGAGGTCGTGTCCATGCCCCACGTCCCCGTCGACATGTTCCTCGACGCCGTCCGCGCCGCCGTCGCCCTCAACGCCGAGTTCGTGCCGCCCCACGAGACCGGCGCCGCCATGTACATCCGCCCCCAGATCTACGGCTCCAGCGCCCAGCTAGGGCTCACGCCCCCCGAGGAGTACACCTTCTGCGTCTTCGTCATCCCCACCGGCGTCTACCACGGCTCCCACCCCGTCAAGGCCCTGATCCTCGAGGAGTTCGACCGCGCCGCCCCCAACGGCACCGGCCACGCCAAGGTCGGTGGCAACTACGCCCCCGTCCTGCGCTGGAGCGACAAGGCCCGCGAGGAGGGCTTCGGCATCACCCTGCACCTCGACAGCGCCCGCCACGAGGACATCGACGAGTTCAGCACTAGCGGCTTCATCGGCGCCCTGAAGAACGGCGACGACATCACCCTCGTCGTCCCCGACTCCAAGTGCGTCATCGACAGCGTCACCAGCTCCAGCATCCAGGACCTGGCCCTCAGCTTCGGCTGGAAGGTCGAGAAGCGAACAATCAAGTACGGCGAGCTCAACGACTTCGAGGAGGTCATGGCTGCCGGAACTGCCGCCGCCCTGGTCCCCATCCGGTCCATCACCCGCCGCCACGACGACCTGGAGGACACTGTCAACTACATCGCCCCCTCCCAGGAGGAGGCCGGTCCCATCTGCACCAAGCTCCTCACCACCCTCCAGAGCATCCAGCTGGGCAAGCTTGACGACCCCTTCAAGTGGCGCTTCGCCGTCAGCGAGGCTGATAAGAAGCTCGCCACTGTCTCCGGCGGAACGAACGGCGACGTCGAGACGGTGGGCCAGATGGATTAAATAAAACTTGGAAATAAATACTAATTGAAAAGGCAAATGACTTCCATTGAGGCGATGGGATTTAGAGCGGTTCTTAAAATGCACATATATCTGGCTAGGATAACTAGAAGTAGCTTATTCCTCACCATCAATCAACGAAATGCCAAGTCAGATCCATCGAATCACAATTATTTTGCATTGCGGTTGGCGCTTTATACAGACGCATTACATTATGACTACCACCTTGCCTAGATAACACCTTTACAGAATCCCCCCAAACGAATTGAACAATAGCGCGCATTTATTCGGATTACAAGGCATACGCGTCGATCGCAGCATCAAAGGCATCGAGTATGGGCTGAACAAGAGCCTCGGCAACGGCCTGCAATGCCTCGGGCACCTTCTCAACAACCGCCGACGAAAAGTCCTCCGTGGCCTTCTTCTGCAGCTCGAGGTTGAGCAGGATGATAGGCCCCAGCAGCAACGCGTCAAACTTGGGCTTGGCTGCGACAATGGTATCCAGGGCGGGCTCGACGACGGCCGCGAGGGAATTGGTGGCCTGAGCAACCTGTAGGGCCTCGCCGAGGGAGAGCACAGCCGAATCCTCGGCAGTGGTGGTGCCGCTTTTGATATCGATGAGCAGCTTTGTCGACTTGATTATGATGGGCAGTGTACCCAGGGGCTTGCCGTTCCAGCCTGAAACAGTGGTCTCTAGTTCGGTGGTAGTCGACGAGATGGTGCCCATGGCGGCGGTGATGGTGTCCCCTGACGCCAGGGCTGTGGAGGCCAGGCTAACAAGGGCGAAGATCTTGGAGAGAAGCATGATGAGGATGGTCGAACAGTGCAATTGGGGTTGTTAGTATATCTTGTTATAAAAGATGATATCTTGCTTGCAATGGAGTATCTGCTTAATGACGAGATTAGAAACCGAGAACTGTTGCCATCAGACAGGCTGTTTAAATAGCTGAGCTATTCTCACATGTTTCCTCACTTCAGCTTCCATCGCTCCGGAGCTGAACCTTCCGCCTGGCAACTCCATCACAGTCACATCGCAAACGGTAACCTCGCGCCTATCACCTCCGCAATTATGCTTAATGCGGCCTCGCGTCGGCTCAGCCAGGCATGGACTGCGCCAGAGGAGTGCATCTCCGTCTTACAAGGCCTCACATAAGTTCCTTGCTCTCGCAGCATCGCTGAGTTTACGTGCTCGCTTGGGTCAAGAGAGATCAGTCAAAGCTGACCGACCGAACTATAGGTCACGAGGAATGAATATGTGTGTTCTTGGCGGTATGCCTTCACCCATCTTCCCTCTTCGTTATGCCAGTCGGCATGCAATAGCAATTTTCGACTGCGATAGATCTTCGGCAAACTCCCCAAGCATTAGGAGGTACTAGGACCTATTTCTCTTTGAGTTTTGCCAAGGACCCAAGGTACCCGGTCTTTAATGACGCTGGCATAAATCCAGATGCTCGATCCTCGTAGCATGTACGGACGGGGAGGGGAACCTGGATAGTTGACAGGGGCGGGAGGGGGACAGGGGTTGAGGGAAAACCTGGGGAAATCGGGCCGCGGCTTGGACCGTGCCTGTCCTCGATGTGGCATGTGGGATCGAGATGGAGTGGGCGGGCGTGTAAGTCGAGTTGTATTGCTGTGTCCGCCGATGGGAGGGCGATGAGAGTGGCGATGGCCGGACGTGGTGTTGCTGGCCATCAGATCACGCACCCGCCAAGCCCATGTTTGCTCCCGCCCAACCCCAGTCGACGAAGCCTCGGACCGAGCCCGTGTGCCGCCGTCCTCGCTCGTACCTCAGAGCGCCGACGCTGTCTCGCGGGCCGCCGCATTGTGCGCCGGGCGGAAGACAACGCCGGGCGGCACAGAGCGACGCAAACACACGCGACCACCAAGGCGGCCTGAAAGACTCTTCGCGGGTCAGCCTCGGAGATGGGCGGGACTGGCTGCTTGCTGCCATGAGGGCAGCATGGTGTAACGCCGGCATTTCTGTGGCCGCGCCTTATACACCGCCCAGAGGCCGCGTCTCTCGCGTCTGACCTTGGTGCGAGCCCATCCCAGAGGTGTCGCGGATGGGGCTCTGTTACGACGCCGTCGACAACGGGAAGAGACGAGAACCGGAACCGCACGAGCAGAGTCCTGTTGCGTGCCAGTGCTCAGGACGCAGGGTCCTATGCAGATATAGACCGACGAACGGAAACGAAACGAACTCAACCCCACTCACCGAAACCACACCGCGACCTACACACATCTCGAACTGCACAACCCCCCCGCGAAAGCCATGTGCACATATTCGTTCCAGCA